>CAJQZJ010032362.1:8384073-8399181 GCA_907164525.1 Lophiomys imhausi | reverse complement strand
TGTGTGTGTGTGTGTGTGTGTGTGTGTGTGTGTGTGTGTGTGTGTGTAGGGGGGTGACCATTAGAAAGCCAGAATTGATGGCTGAGTGGAAAGGTTTGATTTATGAACAGGCAATCCGTGGCCTAAGAATATATTCCAGGTGAAAGTTTGGAGGAGAAATCAGGAATGCCACAGTGGCCATATTTCATACTAGGACCACAAAGCTCGTGAACATTGTTGTTGGAAATGTCTGGAACTTCTGGTTGGATGTATACTGGGCCAGCCAGAGGTCATCTGCCATGTGATGGCACAGACATAGAAATAGTAGGACATCAACACTCCTGTTTCACATGTGTACAGTTGAGTGAAGACTGGTGAAGACTGTGCCAGCTAGCCAAGGGCACAGTGTAGGGAGTTAGAATAATTAAATTAGATTTAGAAAATATATAGGGATATCTGATACAGTCTCTTAATTCGGGGCATGAAGATCAACTTGGCTGTGAGTGATTTAGCTTATCAGCTTGTAGAAAAACAAGGATGAAGTCAAGTGAAAACAAGAAACAAACAGGAGACTTAATGGACTGAAAAAACAAGGTTGAAGTCAGGAAAACCAGGAAAGATTTAATGGAATGAAAAACAAGGTTGAAGTAAGGAAAAACAGGAAAGACTTAATGGACTGAAAAACAAGGTTGAAGTCAGGAAAACAGGAAAGACTTAATGGACTTAAAGAAACAAAGTATCTGGCCTGACATTGTTTTCAGCTGCTAAGTGGGCAGAGCCCAAATTAAGCTGAAACAGAGTTCCTCCTATTTAAGGACAGTGCAAAGAGCCCCATAAAGAAGAAGAGGCCTCTGATGCTAGAGAGCTCCCAGAGTCCTGCTGAAAAAAAGTGCTGGCCATCATTTGATGTCCAGATCTCCCTGATGCAGAAAGAAGCTGGTGAGCAAAGAAAGCCTGAGCAAGACAGCAAAAGGCCAAGGACTAAACCCTGTGGCTCAGCTTTTGCCTAGAGGGGTTTGATCTGTCCAAACAGTGGGCTAAAGGAAACTGTGCCTGGCTTTAAGGACTCTGAGGTAGAGTAGCAGAATTGCTGATGTGAAGGGGCTGGGGTCTCCCAGAGAGAAGAAAGCACTAAGCTTTATTTAAGGTGAGACTGCAATAACCAACTTATCCTGACAAATCTACATCTGAGAGATCCAGAAAAAGGACTGCTAAATGCATTAAAGAATCTACAACAAAGACTGTGTTCCTGACGATTGAGGACCTTCCCCAGAGACTGTATCCTTCTAAAAGGTTAGGAAAATAATTGTCAATAGGATTAGTGGTTAGGTTAAAGGGATTGTAGGAATTTGTAGGATTAATAGTTAAGAAATTGTTGGTATTTGTTATAAGTGAATATAGTAATAAATAAATAAGTGTTAAATAATAATTAAATCTTTGGTTACAGCACATTGTTGTTAGCAAACAAGCCATGGGGCAAGAGAGTTCTCCTAGCCGAAATCAGGAAGGAAGTGGAGATGGAGCCACATGTGGTACAGTCATGAACCAAAAAGGAAATATTCGGAGCAGCTTTCTGAATACATTGTTAAAATTTTAGAAGAAACAGTCATGTTTATCAGAAAAAAATAGTATAAAAGTGATTCATCAAAGAACATAAAATCTGAAGGATTCCATAACAATGAATGAGATTGAAACAGCAATTAAAAAAAAAAAATCTTCCCACAGGAAATGCTAGGCCCAGACAACTTCAATGCTGAGATCTACATACTGCCCAACAAACAAGCAATTCCACTTTTATGTAGACTCACACATATATACCATACTGTCAAAACTTCATGGTGCGGCACGAATATAATCCCAGCACTTGACAGAGGCAGAGGCAGGCAGATCGCTATTGAATTTGAGGTCGGCTTGGTCTGCATAGTAAGTTCCAGGACAACCAGAGTTCCATAGTGAGACCCTCTCTCAGGAAAAGAAAAAGAAAAAGAAAAAAAAAAGAAAAAAATCAAACTCCACAAAGATGTTTTGAGGTAGGAAAATTGCAATCCAATTCTACTTTTCAACTGAAATATAAAAATTAAAAATAATACTAGTGTCATAAACAGTAGTGTGTACACAAGATGGCAGGCATTTCTACTGCTGGGAATGTAAAGTGTGTTAACATTTACATTATTATATACTTAAACGATATAATCCATCCTATTAAGAAAACAAATGAAAAAACAACCAAACCTTTCAGAAATAAAGGATAATAGCTTTTTTTTTTTTGCTATAAAGTTGGAATCAGAGTCTTTTTTAAATTTCTATTTACATTTTTTCCTCCATGGCCTTTTCCATTAGAATTAGGCTGAGTTTCAGCCAAGAAGTAGGGCAGGTCCTCTGGGCATGCCTGCCAGGGCTTGTGTGGCATGCTTCTCTTCACAGCGAGCAAGTCTGGGTAAGCCATGTCCCTCCCTATTCATACCCTCCCATCAGTGGTAGTTAAAAACAATAATGCCAAAGCTTAGCTAATACCCAGGCCATCCTTATTCCTCATAAAAGAAAAAGAAATTGAATTAAAATATATGCATTAGCAATGAAACCAAAATTTCAATATAAATGAGAAATTTTGAAGTTGTGTTTATTGTGTATGTAATCTCTCAAGCCAGTTCAGGGACCTAAGGGACCAAGCCTTCTGTCCTGTTCAAGCAAAACTCAATTAACATTTCTTTGTGCTTTAGGCTCTTCTTTCTGACACTCTTTCCCTAAAGTTTCCTCTGCATTCTTTAGCCCTGAATTGACCCTCTTGTTTATTTCCTTCATCTAGTTTAGACAAGCCAAGATAATAAGCCACTGAGTACTGTTTTAATTGTTTTGTAGAAGGTTAGAGACGCTAGCCTCAGCTGTGCTTTCATAACTAAATTATTAACTGCCAAAGGGCACACGCTTTGCCTTTTATATTAAATTTGGTGCAGAAGAGAACAATAGAAGCCGTAGCTGGAGGAGATTTATACAGTGTTTATTCCAGCTGCCCCTTTAGTTTTCTCTGCCATCCCTCCCATTAGCATCCCCCAGCCTCTGCAGAAGCATATCAAGGACTGTTGAACTTTCTTGTGCACAGCAGGGCATTTAAAAATAACCATTAACGGTGATGGTGTAATAATCACACTTCAGTAAGGAAAATGCACTTCCTAGCTTCCCTTTCTTGTCACATTAGCAGTATGAGGGAAATGGAGGGGAGAAGGAGTTGTGGCTCCTAATAACACATCTCCCACTACGTCCACGGTTAGACTGACACTCGGGATGTTGCCCCTAGCAAGAGCACATGAGACAAAACATGGTTAGAACAGGACACCAATAAGTGACGGTATAAAGCTAGCCTAAGGCAAGGACAACTAACATCACCCAAGAGGTAAAACTGTCACCTGTCACCATTCCATCAGCTAAGCTAGTGGTTTGAATTGGCTTGGGTATGTCTTTGTTTTATGGAAAAGAATAAATAAGCAATCTTTATCTATACTCTCACCTGGGCACAGATATTAGACAATTGGCCTGTATTAGCATCTAATTTGAGGCCAGGGAAAGCTGTTTCCTTTGTGGGAACCAGGATCCTGAATTTGGTACTAAGCATTGATTGAATTTAGTAAATGAGCAATCTCTGTGTTGATTGTGTTGATCATGTATGGGCTGAGCACCTTCCTGCTGCTTCTGTTGACAGTGGTACTATTGAAACACAGTAGGCTTGCTATGACAGGGAAGCCTGGCACCTGGAAGGCAATTCGTTCATGGTCTCCTGTAATTCTTCCTCTTGTGTTGGCTCTGGATTCAGAGGGGTAGCTGCTTCTGGGACTTGGAAAAGAGGATTTCCATTCTTGCCACTGGAGGTAATAAATGAAACAATATTCTTTGAAGCATCCACATAACTGAAAGATAAACTACAAATACCATAGGCACCATCATAGGGTCTATCATTAATAGAGGCATCAGGTCCCTTAGACACTGTACTGTCTTCTTCCTGAGTTGAGGTGAGGGAAACAAACCTTCACATCAAGGATAGACAGGAAGGAACAGGATGTGGAAAACAGAAGGGTCCTGGCCACTGCACAGGTCCAATATGCCCACCGTATCTACTGAATTTCTAAGCTGTCACCACTATGGGGCTCAGCATGTTCCTCACTGGGCTAACCTCGAGTTTAGGAAAGGCAAACTTCCTCTCCAGTAAGAACTGTCCAAGTAGAATATGGAAGCAAAATCTGTCCAACCCAGAACCAAAGACTGATCCTTATTTACATTTATTTATCTTGTGCTGGAGTGTGTGGGGGGGGGGCAGGGGCGGTGTACGGGCCAAAGGACAACTTGAAGGAGTCACTCAGGGGTTGAACTCTTGTTATCAGGCTAGGTGGCAAGTGCCCTTACCTGCTGACCCTTCTTTCCAGTCTAAGGCTGGCATATTAATGGGATAGTCCATAATCAGAGTAAAGTAACTTTTGGCAATGACATAATGGATTATTTTCACTTTCTTTACATTACTATTTACCATTGTTTGAGGTGTGGGGCACTAGCTAGGTGCCAAAGGTTTTGTCTCCTAAGAAGTAGTGATCATAGCAGTTACCTTGCAGGAGCTCAGGATGTACGTGTCTCCCATGTCTCTGCTCGCTGTTGCCCAAAATGGACTGAAAGAACTGTGACCACATAACTGCTAACATTTACAGATATTGTCGTAGGTTCTTCATATGTTTTAATTTTATTTCTAGCAACCCTCATTTTAAAAACAAGGAGACAGACACAAAGGTTAAAAAACTTAAGTTCTCATTTGACTTTAAGCCGTGTAACTAGAAAACCCTAATTCTAAACATTTCCCCTTCCTTCCTTCCCTCCTTCTTTCCTTCCATCCTTCCTTTCTTTCTTCCTACATTCCTTCCCTCTTTCCTTCTTTCAGAATATCTCTATGTAACCCTAGCTGTCCTGGAACTCACAATGTAGATCAGACTGGTATTGATCCACCTTCCTCTTCCTCCCAAGTGCTGGGATTAAAGTCATGGGCCACCACACTTGGCAAAACACCAATTCTTTAATCATGATTCCAAGCCAAAAAAAAAAAGCAATGTCCTTAAAATTAAGGTTATAGAAAAATGTCCTCTAAAAATTGTAAAAAAAAAAGAATAATAATTGCTATTCATAGACAGAACAGCATAGGACAGACTAACATGATATATGTGTGTGTGTGTGTGTGTGTGTGTGTGTGTGTGTATGATGTTTAAAATAGTGTGAGGATCCTTGTGGAGTGGGGTTGGAGTATAGTTACAGTTTCTGTTACTGCCTTTAAGGTGAATTTTAGATCCTTCCATGGCTTTGTTCTTATGGAGGTGTGCTGGAAGGTGCAGAATGCCTTTGGTGAATAAGCCCATTAATTGCAGGCCTTGGAGCCCAACCTGGGTGGTATTTTGAAGATGAGATTGAAGGACTAGCCTGTAGCTGCCAAGTACCAACAGTTCAAGGATCTCAGCGCTTGGCAGTCTTCCTGTCCCAGATTTCTCCCAGAGCCAGGCTTTCCCATTGATGCATTTTATAAACGAGTCAAACTGACATGTGTTTTCTTTGCTTTTCATTTCCTTTTTGAGGGAAGGGGGCCTCTGGAGATTGAGCCTAAGGCTCAATTGCTAAGCTCGCATTCTATGGGTGAGCTACATATCCATCCCTGTGGTTTTGTGATTAATAAAATCTTTACACATTCTATCACCTTTAACACTCAGTATTCAGTTTTACTGTTGTTGTAAAGAATACACATAGCTCCAACATCAGAGAGCCTTGTAGAGTTGCAGCGGCAGGTAAGATGGCTTCCTTTGGTTTTGCATACACAGGGATGGCACTGGACCTCAATCCAAGGATACAATTCAGTCAGGTTCTTGGTTTGAGAGCAGCTGCTCAGTGATTGTTATAGACTGAACACTTGTGTTGTACCCTCCCCCATTTGTACAATGAAATACTATTCCCACGCTCCTAGTGCCCTATTAGGAGATGAGGTCTTTGGGGGTAAATAGAGTTAAGTGGTGACACAGAGCCATTACTTTGGCTTAGTGTTCCTCAGAAGAAGACACTCCAAACAACTTTCTCTTGCTCTCTCCTGGCCATGTAAAGACCTGGAAGAAGGTGACCATCTGTAAAACAGGAAGCCTTCATCAGAAGGTAGCCATATTGGCACCGAGTCTAGAACTACCAACCTCCCAAACAGTGAAAAAAAAAATAGGTATCTGTAGTTTACGTTACCCAGGATGTTGTTTGTTTGTTTTGATAATAACCACCAAACAGAACAATATGGTGGTTATTTCCTCACTGAGGAGTGTGGGAAAAAAGAACATTTCAGCATGATGATACAGATGGTGTCTACTGATCTCTTCCTCCTGTATCAGTCACGCTACTTCTGCAGGAGACAGAAGTAGGGTATCACAATAGAAGGAAGATTGATTTACAACTTTATAATATCTACCTATTGTAAAAAGAGAAAAACTGTCAAGCCCAAATCAGGTTCTTCTGAGTATTTTTTCTACAAATGAACAAAATAGAATATTGCCCCATTTCTGCTTTAACACACAAAGGATGATGTCTATCACCTAATTCTGATGTTGGATAATAGGTTAGACTTAGTGTAAAAAACTTATTTTAGAAATAAATAAATAAATAGAAGGGAAACAGTGTGTTGTTCAATGATAGAGCACTTGCTTAGCAAGTGCAAGGTCCTGGATTTGATCCCAACACACAGAAGAAAAGAAAAGAGGAAAGAAAAAGAGAAGGATTCCAAATCTTCAGATGTTATCACACTTGAGAGAATACAAAAAAAAATCTAACTGGTAGTAAATGTTGACATTTCATAATTATTCATTAAATATTTCTGGTTCTCAACTTCTGGGCATGTAGTAAGGCATGGATCTCATCAGGATTGAGTGGGTCCATTAAACTGTATTTGGTCAGTGGTTTGTGAGCGATTTTATTCAAGAATGCTCATTTTCCATGTATTATTCCCTTCCTGAGCTGGCCTGATATGCAAATATTAAACATAACCCACATCATATTAAAATCACACTCTTTTGCCCTTTTTATTGAAAATAGGTTTTTCCCCTCATACAATATATCCTGATTTCAATTTCCCCTCTCTATTTCTCCAAGTTCCATCCTGATCCATTCATTCCCTTTCTATCTCTCATTAGAAAAGAACAGGCTTCTAACAACATAACGACAAAACACAACAAAATAAAATAGTCTAAAATAAAGCAAAACCAGCTAACTGAAGGTGGACAAGGCAAGTCAACAGAAGGAAAAGAGCCCAAGAGAAGGCCCAAGAATCAGAACCCCACTCATTCTCATACTCAGAAGTCCCCCCAAAACCACTAACCTAGAAGTGTTAATACACATGCAGAGTACCTGCTGCAGCCCATGCAAGCCTGTGCATGTTGCCTCAGTCTCTGTGAGTTCATATGTGTTTTGATCATGTTGACTTCTAGTGCTTTGTTTTCTTGGAGTCGTCCATCCCCTCTGGCTGTGACACTCTTTCTGCGTCTCCTTCCTAGAGGTTCCAAGGGGAGGGATTTAAGTCTGTATTCCAAGATCTGTCTGTGTGTAATGTCTGGCTGTGGGTCTCTGTATTTGTTCCCATCTGCTTCAGGAGAAAACTTCTCTAATGATGGCTGAATAAAGGCACTGATCTATAACTATAGCAGAATATCATTAGAAGTCATTCTTATTGTTACTTTTTAAAAATTTGGACCAGTAGTATTTGATGTTACCCTAGGTCCTTGAGCTATCTAGACTTAGTTTATTGGTCACCCAAGCAGTGTTGGGTATGGGTTCCATCTTATGGAGTGGGCCTTAAATCCAATCAGACTTTGGTTTCCAGAAGCTTTGTGCCACCATTGCCCTTGCATATTTTGCGGGCAGGACAATGTTGTAAATCAAAGGGTTTGTGGTTGGGTTGGTGTTTACATTTCTCTTATTTTGGTAGCCTGCAGAATACCTTTCCATACAAAAGACACTAGAACATAGGAAGACCGGTTCTATTTAGGGACCAGCTTGACCTCTCCATGTTCAATGAATTGTGTGGGTGTTGTCTTCAACAATGTGACTTTACTGTCAGTTTGGGAAGAGCAACCTACTGTCTTGGCCACAGCCTGATTTGTTTGTTGGATTCCCATGGGACCTCTTAGACCAACAACTCAATTGGATATAACCTAGTCTAAAATAACTTTGAAAAAAAAGATTTGTTGATTTATTTATTTTTTCTATATGAGTACTCTATCTGCACATATGCCTGCATGCCATAAGAGGGCATCGGATCACATTATACATGGCTTGTGAGCCACCATGTGGTTGCTGGGAATTGAACTCAGGACCTCTGGAAGAGAAGACAGTGCTCTTCATCAATGAGCCATCTCTCCAGTCCCCACTAAAATCACTGTTAATTTTTCTTTGACTTAACAATTCTGATAAATATTAAAATATTAAGAACTTGGAGAGTTGTAGCCTAATGGTACATGTGACAAATTCCTTCTCATGAGGAGCAATGTGACTGTTGTGGGGAAAGAACATTCATGTCAATACAGAAATGCAAATTCCAGAGAAAATAAAGGATTTTTTTTTTTTTGCTTTTCCTGGCACCATAGGATGAATAACAACGAGATATGAAGGATTGAGCTGGTAAACCCCATTCTTTAATGTTGCTGTGGAGGAAGAGGGGAGTATTTCCAATGCCCCAGACATGTCTCAAAACCCATGTCAGCCTTTCATCAGAAGTCAAGCTCTTTAAAAAAGACTTCTATTTTGTATTGAATTAGTAGTTCAGTATCTTTTATATCTGTTTTTAGGGACAGGCAAACAGAAAGGATGGGAAGAAGGGAGAAAGAAGACCATGAGGGAAAGGGTTGAGAATCTTCTGTCTTCTTTCTTGAGACACAGCAGAAGTTAGAAGGGAGCTGAGCAGAGACTGGCAAGGGTCTTAAGTCACCAGGAACCGCCTTGCATGCAAAGGCCAGAAAGACAGTTATTATACCTTTTCTCCTGAAAGTTTTCAATGGAATCATCCCAATTCTGTGGCTAGGTTTTGTCTTGAGAATGGTGGTTCTTCCCCAAGAAATATAATATGAATGTAGATGAAAAGAGTTCAATGGGGAACAATCTACTGTATTTTAAATGAGCTTCCTTGTGTGTGTGTGTGTGTGTGTGTGTGTGTGTGTGTGTGTGTGTGTGTTAAATGGACGAATTACGGCTGACTTGCTCCTTAGCAGGAGGTCTGAGTTGCCCAGCACCACTTCAGCAGAAGTGATTATGGAACAATGATGAAGGCCTTTTGAACTGCTGATGAATGTGAAGCATGGCTCAATAGTCAGACAGATCTGCTAGCACCTGGGCTAGGATCTATCAGCATGACATAGTTAATGCCCCCTTGGATTGGCTCATCCCAATACAATTATATTTTATTTTAAAATGTGGCTTTCGGTTATTATAAATGTGAAATATAATGTGCATATAAATTATTTTGATATTTTTTAAGTAATACACGTTTGCTTTTCCTGATTAAAGAATGGAACCCTGGGGCACAACAGCCATGCATAATTCAGCAATATGTTCACTAATGTTTATTTAAGGCTTGATATATCACAGGCCTGTGTGCAGTGTGCTAGGGACAATGTAAATGTAAGAAGAAAGTCCAACTCTATGTGTATCTGTGTCATGAGTGAAGGCCACCTGAGATTAACTCCAGGAGAAGAGATCCACTTTTCAACCCTGAACTCATTCGGGCTTCCTGCCACATAAATCTGGGGGCATGGTAAAATCCTGAGGTAATCAAGCAACTAACAAAGCTCTAAGAAGAACAGGGAAGGCAAGAAGACAGACACTTTGAAATCTGTATAGAAGCAAAGCCTCCCTTGTAAAATAACTAATAGGTGTCTAGAGAGATAACCCTATGGGTGACAGCACTTGTTACTCGTACAGAGGAGTACGGAGGACCAGAGCTTGGTTCCGAGTACTCACATCCTGTGGCTCACAATTTCCTGTAACTCCAGCCCCAGGGCATCTCCTGCCTACTCCTGGCCTCTGAAAACACCCGCAGGCATATATACATGCAAATACACACACATAAATAAAATTTTTAAAAATTAATAAATGACAGACTGTTTACTAAAATAGACATTGAGGGCTGGAGATGTAGCTCAATGCTGGATTGCTTGAGTAGGATTTGGGAGGTTCTAGGTTCAATCCCATTAACACCATCACCTAAAAGAAAATCAAAGTAAAGCAGTTGGTGAAAACAGTGACAGTATTGTGTGCTTTGATACAAAGTGTCTGGGACATCTACTCCCACAGCTCTGCATAAAGCTTCTGAGTCAGACTGACTTAAGATAAGCAGAGTACAGTAGTGGTAAATCATATGAAGACAGTTTTCCCAATCATGCTGATTAACTTTACCAATAATCCACAAAGGAAGGTTGAATATTTATGTCTGAACACCCAGTATACAATTTGTAGTTTGCTATACATTATTGTACTAAAATTGTAGGATAGTCCATTTATATCTTATTTCACAACAGAAATTTATCAACTTGAATCCTTTTTGTTACTGTTGCAAGTCCTGTATAAAGACTGTAAAACTCCACAGTCAGGAGCTACTGAGTTCCCGGTACTTGGGACTGTGCCTGTGTCAACCTCTGTCACCTGCCTGCCATCCAACTTTTTTGAACATTCCTCCTCTGTTTAAAACTGACTTGCTTAGCAAAGTCCTACCTCCCTTTAAAAAATTTTCAGCCTCCTTTGCAGCTAAAAAATAGAAACATGTAATTCAAGTTCGACTTAGCACATGTATTTAAAAGAGACTTCTGTTCTGGAGTGAACAATTCAAGAAAGCAGGCTTTTCTCCTAGTCTAGTTTTTCTAGAAAAGGCAACAATGGAAGGCTAGTTTTAGTTCCTCCTCTAGGTCCACTTTTCATTACACTTTTGCATCATATTACAATCGTTAGTACCATCAGATTCTAATCTGTTGTAATGGGGTAATACTAAAGTCCTCTAACCACACACTGAAGTATAAGGTAAGTCAAACACAATAGAACAGCAATTCTCAACCTGTGGGTCACGACCTCTTTGGGAGAGAGGTCAAACAGTCTTTTCACAAGGGTCACCTAAGACCATTGGAAAATATAGATGTTTACATCATGATTCATAACAGTAGCAAAATTACAGTTATAAAGTTACAACCAAAATGATTTTGTGGTTGGGTGGGGTCACCATAACATGAGGAACTGTATTAAAGGGTCGCAGCATTAGGAAAGTGAGAACCACCACAATGGAAGCTGCATTCTTATTCACATAAAGTAAAAACACGGCATTTCGGGTGAGCAAACCACTACCCTTAAGAGATGATTCGGGGATCTAGGCATCTTTCATCTTGTGGCTCTACCATCTGAACTATGCAGCTTCTCAAGTGCTGATCTCACCTGAACCCTACCGGAAGGCAAAGGACATGGGGAATAATTACACACTGAGGGACTTATGTGAAGATCAGAAGGTGAGGCTTGTCAGTTTGTTCAGTCTATTGCCCTAACTCACACACAGCCTGGCTTCCTCCAGGTGAGGTGACATTGATTAAAGCATCTCTCTTCTCTCACTTCCTTCTTCCCCGGGATCACCAGCAAGCACTAAAGTCAACGTAATAACCAAGTGCAAATCACAGACAGATGTGGCTTTGGTCGGCATTTTTTTTTTTTTTTCTTAGTTAGCTTTCCCTGTGGGATTTCCATCCCCCAAAGCTTTTGTGTTGGGGAGGGTGTGCATATTCATTGGACAGTTCTTTCCAAATTCTTTACTTAAAATTGCTTTTATCTTCAGACTTACCATGTGTCAGTTTGAAAGGGAAAGTGTTTAGCAGGCAGCCTGGGAGCCACATGTGTTTTGAGATGCTGGCCCAGGAAAACTCAGAGGTTTCAAATCATTGCTTACTGACCACCCACAGACTAACTAAAGAAATGTCTTTTTATTTTCCCTGTGTCTTTTGGACTAGGTGCTTTGTCAGCAGCCAGGGAGAGCTGGGAGTATGATTCCGGTGCCAGGGACCTCCAGAGCCCCGACTTGCAGAGCCAGCTGTCCCTCCAGAAGCTGCTGGAGTGTGGCAGAAGCTCTTTGCCTCAGCAGGCTATGTTCCACAAGCTCCTCACACAGTCCCCGCGTTTTGGCATCTCTACAGGCGGAAGCTATCTAGAGCTGGCCAGTGCCGTAAGTACCCCCCTGTTCACAGAACACATCTGGCCTGTCTGTATTCCAATACCAGTATTTTAATTTTGAACTCCAAGGGGCATACTCTTGTTGAGCTAATAACTGCCACTTCCATTGCTGCTGGTACTGCTGAGCATGCTCCACAGCTGCTAGTCCTCAAGGGCTTAGGAACTTCCCTCTCACTGTAACAATAAAGCAGACTTCTAAAAGGTGTTTTGATTAACTCTGTAACTTGCACAGTCTGATTTACTTAAGTCCATGACAGCTCTTCTATAACATTCCTGTGATACCAGACATTACAAACCAATAGACTATACTTCTTTCTGTTTCTGGATTTGGATTTTACTCCTTTGGGGGGGGGAAAAAAAGAGAAAAATGTTTTGTTGAAAGTCTGATTATTGTTCTGGTTTATACTTTTAAGATTATTTCTGTTGGAAAACAACATTAATTTATGATGAGTGTAGTTGAACTTTATGTGTGGGTTTTTTTTTTTTTAATTGGGGCTGAGAATTGAACCACAGCTTCACAGAAAGGCAAGCGCTACCTACTACTGAGCTCCATCCCCAGTTTCTTAAGTTATTTTCCCATTCTGTTCAGGTGAACCACCGCTACCCTGACTATCTTGGATAAAGAGCTATTGGCTTCCTTTCCAGAGTTGGGGGATGAGGGAATGTGGCTGATGGCTAGCTCATTTTTAGTGACTTGCTGTTTGCAAACAGAAATTGCTACCTGAGCTCTGTGGGAGTTCCCTCAGGAACTCTGTCCTTCCCAACCTCCCTCTTTCCCTCCCTCCTTCTCTCCCCTACCTGATTTCTTGAAATTTAACTCTGAATGGAAGAATGGCACATCTACAACCATGATTCTGAGTTTGTTTTGACAGCGACTACAGGTTTATAAGCACATTATGTCATATTTTGTATTCATACATTTTGAAGGGGGATGTTTGAAAAACAACAATCATAAGTCTTTAGCAATATTAAAAATGAAAAAAATCACATAAACCCCAAAGACATTCTACAAAATTCCTGACCAGTTCTTGTCAAAACTGCTAAGGTTATTAAAACTAAGGGAAGTCTGGGAAAAGAAACTGTGTGCCTACAACCATGCTAAAAAGGTGTAATCTAAATATAGCTCCCTCCCTTTGGTGAGATCCTGGATAAGAAAAACCTAAGGAGACCTGGGTAAATATGGGCTCTAGTTGATAAACAGTGTTGCATGAACCATGAATCCTAATGAGGATCATATAACAATATAACATGTGAATAAATGAGAGAGATTGTTTATGAAACTCTC
The DNA here is from genome assembly GCA_907164525.1 of Lophiomys imhausi. Classification (NCBI taxonomy): domain Eukaryota; kingdom Metazoa; phylum Chordata; class Mammalia; order Rodentia; family Muridae; genus Lophiomys; species Lophiomys imhausi. Next base: position 8,385,674 of record CAJQZJ010032362.1, on the reverse strand, counting down.
TATCCTGTCTTTGCAACTTTTCTGTAAGTCTAAAACTGTTACATAACTTAAAATTTTTTTAAATTTTAAAAGATGAAGAACACATATACATACTGTCCCTTCCTGGGTATGTAGGACTACATCTCCTAAGGCCTGTCAAATCACTGTGGTTATTGTACTGTTCCTTGCCTGACTACTCTTCAAGGATAACCTTGTACAGTTTTAGTAGAACTATTGTACCTATTTCTTGTGTGTTTGATAGATCAGGAAACTGCCAATAAACATGTCTGGCATGGGTGTGGATTTAGCCATGCCTATTACAATCATTTCCAGCAGACTAGCCTTCCCTATGCTGCATCAACTCAGCGATATAGTTCATCAACAATCTTTGTAGCTCAAAGATCACACTGTGCTTCTGATCCCCTTGCCTTAGCCTCCTGAATTCTAATATTGTTGGCATGTACCACCTTCCCTGATTTACACATTGCTGGGGACTGGACCCAGCACAGTGAGCAGGCTAAGCAAGCACTCTAGCAATTGAACTACATACAATCTTCAGCCCCAGATCCTATTTTCAAGGCAGTCAGTGCCATAGCAATATAGATGACAGTAAAAATCACCATCACACATTGATCAACATGCGGTGGCATCCACTCTGAAGGGTCCAGGGTTTGTGGGCTCCAAATGTCCACCAAACCCACTGTAGAAAGCTGTAGGAGCTTATGGGTTTCTAATTCTCAGTGGATCTGTAGTGCCTGGTTTTCCAGGAACCTCCTATTATTCTATCTCTCCTGAGCAGAAGCAGGTACAATCCCTAGGTTTCATGTGGCTGGGTCCTCTGAGTTGGGTGATCAAAGGAATACTGACTAAGAGTTCTTATATGCCCCATACATATTCCCTGCCTGTTGGTTACTCCAGCACTGGATGAATGATGCTTGGGATGGCCTCAGCAGATGCTAGCTTGATAAAACCTCCCTTAAATACCAGGTTTGTGTGATGCCATTCTTTTTTTTTTAATAATTTATTTTTTATTTCTTCAAGTTACATCTCAATCACAATCCCCTCCCTACTCCCCCCTCCAGTCCCACCCTTCCACCCTCCTCCCCCTCAACCCCCCATCCTCTTCCCTTCTTTTTTTTTTTTTTTTTTTAGTTTAAGGTATTTCTTTTTTCCCCCCAACAGCTATCCCTTTCAGTCCAAAAAATGGTTCTTTTTCTTATAACTATAAATACAATACAAAACAACAGAAATAAATAGGCCATAATTATGAGAGTTATATGACTTAGCATACATTCCCAATGTCCAGTCCATATGTATTTGGCACCTGACTTTAACATTCTACTATCTAACCATCTCCATGAGTTTAAAGTTCTATATCTAACTCAGCTTTCATACTAACTTGCCTCATAATTTTAAAAATATCTTCTTAGATCCAGAACACCCTCTTGATTCCTAAACAACTCAAAATTTAACTATGAGACTCTAGCTATCTATTGTTCAACCACCTCAGAGACCTGAGAGGGATAAATATATCTGATTATATAGGAAGTGCAGGGCCTGCAGCTTCCAAAACTGAAAAATGACATACCAGTGGCTGCCTGGACAGTTCCCATTTTCTCTCC
>CAJQZJ010032362.1:8370939-8383673 GCA_907164525.1 Lophiomys imhausi | reverse complement strand
GAGAGGTCAAAACTTGACATTTCATTTTTAAGTATTACTACGAACAATACCTTTAAGAAGCGTTACCCTTAATTTTGTATCAATATACAAAGATCAATACCAATGTGGCCAAATATAATCTTAATTTTGTATCAATATACAAAGATCAATACCGATGTAGCCCAATACAATCTTAATTTTACATTAATATACAAGGGTCAATACCATTGTGGCCAAATATAATCTTAATTTTGTATCAATATACAAAGATCAATACCGATGTAGCCCTATACAATCTTAATTTTGCATTAATATACAATGATCAATACCAATTTAGCCAAATATAATATTAATTTTGTATCAGTATACAAAGGCATAAGGCCATATTCAATAATCTGTCCTTTTTTCTTGATCTTTCCTATACTATGTCTATGTCCCATTTTTCTCAAGTCTGTTCACTCCTACATAGGAAAGAAAGAAGGATACAGAAAAGCAAAAGAGAGAAGTCCCTGGGTCTAACCTCCAAAACCCATTTAACAAGACCATTTAACAGCTTGTAGTCTTTTTCCCTAAATAACAAAATTTTCTATTATCTATCAAATAACCAAAGGGGGAGAACATCCTCCCCACCTTCTGGGGATGGGTGATGCCATTCTTATAGACATGTAAACAAATAGTTCATGTTGATAACAGATCAAAGAATGGATACCACTAAAGGCCAACCAATGGCCTTAACTGGGCTTACTTACAGAAATATAAGTGAGGGGTCTCGCATATATGACTCAAAGAGAGTTCCATCACTAGATGCCCAGTGTAGGCGGCAACTCACAAAAGCTGGAAACCTGGAGCTCACTGTACAGCCTGAGGACAACTCAATGGGTTGAAGACTGTCTCTTTCAGGCAGCTCAGATGATCCAAGTCTCTCCTGGGTTACTCAGCCAATTTCTGCATCTTCCAGGCAGCTCTGCTGATATGAGCTTATAAATGCTTGGAGAGAGAGGGTTGTTGGGGATGTCTAATAAGGGCTGATTTCAATGATGAGATCTGGTTCCCGCCCCTTCTGAGGCATTTTCTGATTGGTTGAGTAAATGCTGAGGCCTGAGATTGGGCAAAGACGGAGGTAGGTGGGACTAAGGTATGAGGGCTTCTGAAGCCTCCAGTAGATGAAGTAGAGAAGCCTCCAGTATCCAGAACTGGCCAAGAGGAAGCCTCCAAGAGAAGAAACAAAGAGCAGGAAGGAAAACACATGCCATGGGTTAGAGAAAAGAACCTCATTCCATGTGACCTGGAACAATCGGCATAGCATGGAGAAAAACAGCACAGGGAACGTATGTTTATTATATGGGGGTTTATTCAGAATTAAGAGCTAGCTTAGATCACAAGATTGCTCAATTCAGGCCAAGGCTTGTTAAAATCCACGTGGTGTCTGTGTGCTCATTTATAATGGCTGGTTAAGGATTAACAGTCGCCGAACTAATTAAATATAACCTAAATACTGGTGAATAATTTAATTAATTATTTCTACAGAGAGTCCTAGAGAATCTGGTCAGTTTTGGGGACTTCCTGAAGCTTTTTTCATTGCTCACTCCCTGAAGCTAACAAGCTTTCCAGCTGGATAGAAAATTTATGTTTTAATGAGTTTCCCTCCCATATAGATGGTATTATCTCAGAGGAAATTTGCATAGCACCAGCCACCCAGCTCATATAGTAGTAGTTAGTGCACTTCAGCTTGTAGACTTTTCTGTTTGTCTATGGCTATTAGAACCTGTGAAAAATAACCATGATATGGAATTGCAGCTAGTCACTGGAAAGCAACAAAAGTTAGGAAGGATTCAACTCCACAATGATTAGCGACTACATATGTGACTAAATAAATCAGTAAAGCAGAACATGTTTACTTGAGGCCATCCTTTGTGAGAACATCCCAATTCTCCACCCCTTCCTATGTCCAGATCATTTCTGATGTAACTTTGGAGTCTTCTTGTCACATGAGAAATAGTAATCATTGTATCAACTGTTGTGTTTGGGATGGTTCATTACACAGCCTAGCTACCACTGCTTCTGAGTCTGCTTACAGGATCCATGATCCCAGCTTGATAAATAGCCTTGTATGTGTTCAAAGAAAGCACATAGCTTCTTGAAATGCCACACTCAGGCAACCCCTTTATTTATAAAGTCACATTAAAAGTAATTTATGTTCCTTCTAAAACAAAATTCTGAACTAATAAAATGAAGCTCTGTTTAAGAACAAAACAGCTAGAAGCGAAAGCACTGGTCAGCATCCAGCTGGGCGTTGGAAAGCACACTGTAATTCATACAGGGAAGGTTAATATAATCAGTATTAACTAGTAGCACAGCATTACCACAAGCGGGTAAAGAAAACTCCAGTAAGTTCATAATAACACAGGGAAAGAGCAGCCTCACATCTTACGTAGGTCCAGAGTTTGCAGCCAAGAAACACATTTGGAAGAAGGCTCTCACATTGTCTGGGACTGACTCTACTTCTGAAGGGGCAATGGCACCCACTGGGCAATAGAGAAGTTCCTGGTGTTTCTTCACACCAGGGATGACAAATAGACCACCAGCCCTCTAGGGCACCATCCCAACTTGTTGGGATGCCATCCGCAGGAGCATCTGCAAGACTCACTGAGCATCACTAAGAGAGTGACTCAGAATGCCAGTGAGATTTGCTAGAAAGCCTGCTGAAATTAACAAAACACCAATTCTTTAAAGGAGTAAGCAACCTACATGCCCTGCACTTCTGTCTCTTCAGGGAAGATCACAACCAGATTGGGGATTTCTGGCTTCCTCAAATGACCCTTCAGCATCCTCTCTTGACAGAGAAGCAATGTTACAGAGTCTCCTCCATGCTATGAAACAGGAGAAAGAAGGGTAGATTGGAGGCAAGAGAAAGAAACTCATAACTGGCACAGGCTTATTTTTGTCATTGGGAAGCTTCTGGCAGCTTCCTACACAAGCATTTTACTTTTTTTCTTTTTTTTTTAATGTTTATTTATTACTTCAGGTTACATCTCCATCACAGTGTCCTCTTTCCACCCCTCTCAGTCCCACCCTCCCACCCTCTACCCCCTATCCCTTCCATCCCACTCCTCTGGAGGGGAGTGTTCCTACATATCAGTCCCCTGCCCCAGTTCAGCAGTCATATGAGGGCCAAGAGCCTCCTCATACACTGGGGGCTTACAAGGCAGCACCACTAGGGCAAAGTGTCTCATTGATAGGAAACAAAGTCTATGTTCCTGTTCCCTTTGGTGCATTGGTTGTAGTATAGTTATTATCCTGTACTATATGGCTAAAATCTGATTATAAGTGAATAGACGCCATGTGCATCTGGGTTAGCTCACTCAGGATGAGCTTCTCTAGTTCCATCCATTTGGCTGCAAATTGCATGATTTTGTTGTTTCTGATGGATGAGTAGTAGTCCATTGTGTAGATGTACTACAATTTTTTTTATCCATTCCTCAGTTGAGAGACATCTGGGTTCTTTCCAGTTTCTAGCTATTACAAATAAGACTGCTATGAACACAGATGAGGAAACGTTCTTGTGGTTTGTTGAGGAATCATTTGGATGTATACCCAGAAGTGGTATGGCTGGGTCTTGAGGTAGAGCTATTCCACCTTTTCTAAGATTTCGCCAGACTGATTTCCATACTGGTTGTTCAAGTTTGCACTCCCATCAGCAATGGAGGAGGGTTCCCCTTTCTCTACAACCTCGCCAGCATGTGCTGTCATTTAAGCTTTTGATCTTAGCCATTCTGACAGGTGTGAGATGGAATCTCAGAGTCATCTTGAGTTGCATTTCTCTGATGATTAAGGATGCTGAGAATTTCTTCAAGAGCCTCTCAGGAATTTTACTTTCCAAGCCCCTCAACCCCCACACTCAATGCCAATCTCTTAATACTGTTACAATGGCAATCAAGTTTCAGCATGAGCTTTGAAGGAGATACTCAAACCAAAGCTGGTGCTAAGTACAGGAGCAGAACAAGATGGTGCTGTCAACAGATGCTTGCATGGAAGAGGCAGGATGACCCATGTGATTTAGGACACAAGTGATTAATCATAATGGATAGACCTCATGCAGATGTAGAAGCTGGTGGCATGTTCTATTGCCTCTGCAGTGGAGTGTTCAGCTTGATACTATTCTGGGACTTTCGGATCAGCACAAGACAGTAATGACAATCTGGAACCTCCTTTACTCTCCTATCTATGACCAACCTGGTTGCTGATGGTGACCTGCAGGAGAAGTTGGCACTCTCTCCAGAGCACATGAAGCTGGCCAAGGACTCAGAGAAGCTGAAGGAGGAAATCTGGTAGATCTGTAGAGCTACAGGCCTGATACACCAGGTTGTTAAGTAGTGGATTAGCAACAATTGATATGAATTGCCACTGTGCTTGGCACCTGCTTTGATGTGAATTTTTTCTCCAAAAGTCATGCTGAAATTTAATTGCCATAATAACGATAGGAAGAGTGAGGAGCTTTAAGAGATAATTGGGCTCCAAGGGACACACCTTTGGGAGTAGGATTGATGCCACATGAAGAAAAAGAAAGAGTGCCAAGCAGAGCATAGTGGTGCACGCCTTTAATCTCAGCATGCAGGAGGCAGAGGCAGGTGGATCTCTATGATTTCCAGGCCAGCCAGGTCTACATAGCAAGCCCCAGACCAGCCAAGACTACAAGTGAGACCCCTGTTTCAATACAAAATTAATAATAATAATAATAGATTCCCACTTTGAGGCAAAAGTCCATTATCAAATGATTTCGAATGTTTTTATTTAGCTGTTTCCAGTCTTGAAAACTGTGAATTCGTGTCTGTCCATTATAAGTCACCAAGCCCCAGGTATCCTGTGACAGCAGCACAAAATAGAAGGGGTCAAGGGTGACTTCTTCACGCTTAACTTGCAGATCTCACATAGGATGCCTCCCTCATGTACAACCATGCAGAACCACACAGGAAAGAAAGCACCGGGAAGCTTCTTTCAGCTCAGTTGAACTGACTTGGTTCTGAGCCACTGCAGGGCACAGATAAAACTGCCAGCGAAATCCAAAGTCTCTTGTAAAGCAAAGCCACACAGAACAGTGAGAGTTTGGTAAAGAAGGAATGCAAGAAGAAAATGCCTGTTCTCTGAAAAAGTTCCTCCAAAGATCTGTATGGCCCAGGACAGAGAGTACTGTTAGAGCATCTAAACAGTGACACACTTAAGTACACTGAAGTGTAAAACATAATACCTTTATCTTAGAGATAACAATATTGATAAATTCTTGAACAAAATATAAATTGCTAGGAACATTCTTTTAGCCACATTACCATTTAAAATAACCTTAGCTTTGGCATTTTCATTAATCAAAGAACTAAGTGATGTGAATTAAAATTGCACTTTAAAAGAAACCGTGAAAATGATATAAAGTGTTCAGATGAAGCAAGCTTATGGGAAGTAATAGCCATTGTTTTTCTCCTTATCTTTCCTCACTTAAATGACCTTCACTAGGTTGTTTTGTTTTTTAATGTCCTTGAATTGTTTTTAAGGTAGGGAAGCTTTCACTACTCCCTCTGTGATTTTTAAGATGATCTGATCATTGAAGAGTTTCCAAATCTGGGGCTAACATCTTGAAACCTTTGGTCTAGAGGAAGTGTGGCAGCTTTGTGGCCATAGCACCCTCTTCTGGGCACTCTTCAGCATACCTTGCCACCCTTCAGATGTTTAGGGAAATGGGACAATAAATACAAAAGGAAGAAAATAGGGACATTTGTTTTGTTTCGAGAAAATGGCCAAGGAATAATCTATGTCAAAACTTTGTCCCTTCTAAATTGTTGGGACTGATTTTTCTTTTTGTAGAATTTGCAGCCATTCATCTGACACTACAGGTATGGATGAGGAAGTATATACCTCTTCATGCTTCCCTGCCATTTCAAAGGATGACTCACAGCTCAAAAACTCAGCTGGCCTCCTTTGCAAATGAAGAAATCTATGTCCTGGGCTGTTCAAGCCTGTCTTTCTCTACCTTGCACAATTAGACTAAAATTTTGTCTACTTCCTTTTAATTTTTTCTATGTTTGTTTATTTTGTATGTTGGTATCCATATATGTGTGAACATGTGCATGCCAAGGCACACATATCATAGGATAACTTTTGAGCAACTCCTGTCACCATGTGAGTCCCAGGAATTGAATATGATCCTCAGGCTTGGCAGCAAGCACCTTTAGCATCATCATGTTTTTATTTTACCATTTTTACTATTTAATTTTGTACTTTTTTTTTAAACAAAAGGCACTTATATTTTTTTAAATAAAACAAGATATTCCTGAATTGGACAAGTAAAGTTGTATGAAATTTAAAAGCCAACAGGGGCTAAAGAGATAGTTCAGCAGTTAAGAGAGAGAGCATATTGCTCTTGCAAGAGGTCCCAAATTCAGTTCCCAGCACTCTTGTTGAATGGCTCACATCTGTCTATAATTCTTACTGAAAGGGATCTGACATTCTGTTCCGACCTCAGGGGGGCACTCACCTGCATGAGCCTGCATGTGTGAATACACACACACACACACACACACACACACACACACACACAATTAAAAATAAATTCAACAAATAATTTTCATAGCATGTATAAGGCCCCAAGTTTGATCTCCAGGACTGTATTAAACAAAAGAGATCTAGCGAGTTTTGTCACTCTGTGATTCCAAAAGTTAAAAGTTCTATGAAATCTTTTCTTCTTCTTCTTCTTTAAATATTTATCTATTACTTCAGGTTACATCTCCATCACAGTGTCCTCTTTCCAGCCCTCCCAGTCCTGTCCTCCCACCCTCTACCCCCTATCCTTCCCATCCCACTCCTCTAGAGTGGACTGTCCCTACATAACAGTCCCCCGCCACAGTTCAGCAGTCATATGAGGGCCAAGAGCCTCCTCATACACTGGGGGCCTACAAGGAAGCGCCACTAGGGCAAAGTGTCTCAATGACAGGAAACAAAGTCTATGTTCATGTTCCCTTTGGTGCATTGGTTGTAGTATAGTTATTCTGTCCTCTGTGGCTAAAATCTCATTATAAGTGAGTAGGTGCCATGTGCATCCTTCTGAGTCTAGGTTAGCTCACTCAGGATGAGCTTCTCTAGATCCATCCATTTGGCTGCAAATTGCATGATTTTGTGGTTTCTGATGGATGAGTAGTATTCCATTGTGTAGATGTACCACAGGTTTTTTTCTTTTATCCATTCCTTCTTCTATGCTGATAATATACCTGGGAATGAGAAGTTGAATTAGAACTGTGTCTATGTCAGTTTTCTTTAGAGATATGGCTCCTGACCAGTCAACCATTCTCCAGAGGATGGCCCCACATCCAGGAGTATATGGACTTGGAGAGTTATCAAAAATAAAGAGGATACAAAATTGAGAAGGAGTGGGAACATGGGACATGAATCTAGATGGAGGTATGAGCAAAGTACACTGTAGGCACATATTAAATTCTCAAATATTAAAGATCTTATATTTAGAAATAAATACACAAATGAGACCTGTATTGTGATAATCTGTCAAATGTTTCTAAGTATTGATAAGTCAATTATCAGCTGAGCTTCACTTAGCATAACATTCAGACTTCTGTTACTTTGGAGAACACTTCAAATTTGCATACTTCATTGTGAGAAACATCTTTCCTACGTGATGAGGGTCTTATTTTTGCTTCAATCATTTGGTGAATTTTATGTGCTCTTTGGTTTGTTTTCCCTTTTCTCCACTCCAATTGTAGGATACTGAGAGATACACACACACACACACACACACACACACACACACACACACACACACACCCCACACACACTTTTCAGTTACTATTGTCTTTACTATTTTCTTTTTTATTTGAACCTCCTACCTAGATGTGCTAAAATCAAAGGCTAACAATATTTGAAAATAAAATAACAGCAAATGCCTTTTCTAAGTCATGTTAGAACTCTGAAGAGTCATCTGGTGATAGCTTGATTTGGCTTAGCATTCTCTGTTTACTAGGATAAAGACTGTGAATGTGCATGTTTGTTTGTATTATGTTGATACATTATTGATGACTTTGATTTGATTGGGATGTAAAATATAGTTTGGCCTGCAGGAATTATAAACCCTATGACCTAGTAACCATTTTATAACCAACTGTGTAATCTATCTATCATTTTAACTTTAATTAAGTTCAAGTATATAGGAGTTGCCACCTTCCAAAAGAACCCACAGGACAAATGAAAAGTTATTTATTTGGATATTTTTATGCCATTTGAGAATGTGCAGAGGTGATTTACTATGGTAATTCAATTCTTCATACTGATTGAGTTAGTGAAATTTTAACCAATACATTTAATCACTGAAATGCTCTACAGATCCCTCTTAATATCTTGTTTTTGTTTTTGTTTTGTTTTTTCATTTACTGGCAAAAACTCTCTGCTCAAATTCTTACTCTCTTATCCTCCCCTCCCCCAGATCTCTAGTGCTGACCCTGCCTGCTGCCTTTACTTCTGATTCAAAGAGCCTGACTTATCCAGCCACCTCTTCCCAGCAGTTGCTTAGATTTGTTTACAGCTTCCTGTCCTGTTATTTTTCTATCAAACTTCAGTAAAATTGCTCTTAGGCTTTAAAAAATTAAATTGCAAGCATAAATTTGATATTTTATGCTCTAACATCCTGTGGACATTGTAATACTTTGGGGAAAGAACATTAAATTCAGTAAAAAGCCTTCTTTTCCTCTTTCTACTTTTTATATTGCTATTTTCTTTTCTTACTTTTTTCCAGGGGGATTTTCAAAGGCCTTTCTTCATGCATTTGTAACCATGGAGGTGTTCTTGAAGGATTGCTGCTGTATTATTTTTTGCAGTAACTATTTTTACTGGACAGGTTCTCTGTTCGTGGTTAGCCAGGTGAACCTGCTTTGGTCTTACTCACTTTGCCAGAACTCAACTTCTGTTTCTTCTTTGTAACAAACAAAGGAGTGACTAGGTGACAGGGTGGCAGGAACACCTCTTTCTTTCCCTCTGATCCCTTGGTCAGGCTGTGAAGAGAGAACATGGATGTCCTTGACTGGCAGCAAATGCATAAAAGGCAGCTCTGCCACTGTCACCCTGTGGCCACTTCATGCTCCTGGGTGGCTCGCAGATATCTTGGGAGTTGCTTCTCTCTCTCTACTGTGTGGGCTCAGGGATCAAACTCAGGTTGTCAGGCTTGGTAACAAAAGCCTGCGCCATCTTACCAGCTCCCCAAATGTGCTATTTTTTTCAGTCCACATTTAACCTCATAAAATATTATTTTTGTGGGCCAGGGACATTTTGAAAGACTGAGACTTGATAACTCTCTCTATGGCCAAAACTCAAAAGTCAATCCCCAAACTTCCAGCTTCACCATCATTCCATCAGTGGAAAGTACTTGTTAACATCACAGGTAGATACAGAATAGTACTAATTTCCTGTCTGTACAAGTAAATGACTGAAAAACTAAATTTAATCTCATGGAAATCTTAGCTATCTTTGCTTTTGCAATTCCAGGAGACTGCAGAAAAGTAATTTCACTTCTTTTAGCTAAACTTCATATTCTAATAATGTAGCAATAATAAAAATTCCCCATAATAAATGACAGGGATTAAACTGAACAATGCACAGGAAGAGCCTAATATAATTATTTGTGACAGTGTGCAATAAACAATGGCAGCTGCTATTGCTGTTTTTCTCTTATTAGAAAAAAATTCTTGAAGTTTTTGAGTGGATAAAGATGGAGCAACATTTGAAGATAGAAATCAGAAAGTTACTGAAGTAGGCTGTAAAGATTTTCAAAGTGCTTATCAGTTACTTTTCTATGGATTAGAAGCTGCCACTAAAAATTATGCTCAATTGTTTTACATGTAGAATTCATTTAGAAATACTAGTCATGAAAGAAGACAATAATCAAGGCTAATAGACAAAAGAATCTGCAACATACATGTAATTGGTAAATTGTTCTGTGTTGTTTTCTGAGGAGAAGCCAGTTGTAGAAGTGATATTGCCTCTCCCCTCACCTCAGACTCAAGCATATTTGTCTAAAAGTGTCTTCCAAGGCCCTTTGTCTGGGGACAGGCTGCACCCCCTGACCCTGTGACAAGAAGGGAAGAAAATATCAAAACAGCACAAGAGTGAGACATTGTGTCCTTGAGGAAGGCTGGAAGGTAAGCCAATTCCTGCAGAGGTTACTAATACTTATTTCGTGATACAAATATGTCTGTGGTGGGAAAGAGAAGCTGAAAGTCTAGCCATGAGAAGCTCCTCTGAGGAAAGTCACTCCATTAGAAACACTAGCTGACTGCCTCAACTTCCCCATTTGGCTTCTGCTGTATGTTGTGAGTGCCCAACCTGATGATGTCATCTGGGTCGTTATTTGTTCTTTTACTTGGGTGGTTCACCTGATGGGTCTTTGCCCAGGACTCTAGCAAGATACTCAGTTGACTACCAGTGCCATGTCCCTAGTTGATTTCTGCTGGGTGTTTTTGTTTTATTATAATGTTTATTTATGACATCAAGTTACATCTCCATCATAATGCCCTCTTTCCACCCCTCCCGGTTCCACTCTCCCACTCTCTCCTCCCTCTCTCACCTATCCCACTCCTCTGATGTGGAGTGTCCCTATATATCAGCCCCTCTCAGCTCAACAGTCATATGAAGGCTAAGAGCTTCCTCCTGCACTGCTGGCTGCTGGGTGTTTTGACCATCCTATGTTTAGTGTCTATCTGCTGCTTCTACTTGCTGCTTCGTTTTTGGACTACTTATATTCAATAAACTTACTCATTCAAAACTGAAAGCACAGCTATCATAGAACATTCTCCCCTGGCTCCAAACAGGGACAAAAAAAAAAAAAGATTCTGTCTGTCTAAGCCTGCCATTTCAGTAGCAGGATTATAGGAGCCTATCAAAACAAAACTGAAGTTCACTTGGGCAGTAGGAGAACCTAGACTAGGGCAGGTTTTGTGAAGACCACTACCCTGGCACATTAGTTATGAAATAAAGTATTTTTTTCCTTTTTATAAATTTGTTAGTCTGAAAAAAAAGAATTCATTTTGGGGCTGATGGTATGGCTCAGACAGTAAAGGCACTTGTCATCAAGGTTGAGAAACTGAGTTTGATCTCTGAACCCATATGGTAGGTGAGAATCAACTCTCACAACTTGTCCTCCACATACTGACAATAAACAAACAGACAAACAAACAAATGATAAGTGTTAGGATTTTTTAAAGTCCGTTTTGAAGACATGATAGGAGTACTAGCACTGACAGCTAGTGAGGTGGTGGGCAGTTACTAAATGTCCTTTTGTTTTGTTTGTTTTTTGTCTTTTGAAAACAGGGTTTCTCTGTATAGTCCTGGTTATCCTGGAACTCACTGTATAGACCAGGCTGTCCTCAAATTCAAAGATCCACCTGCCTTTGCCTCCCGAGTTCTGGGATTTAAGGAGTGCACTGTCACACCCGGCCTATGATGATGGTTTCCATTGTCTTTGAAAGTGTTCTCCTGGGCAGTTCAATAGAGCATCTCTTTGCCTGTTTTGGGGATAACCATCTCTGACAAAAGGATGTTGAGGGTTTTTTTGTACTCACTAGAGGGCAGTGGTCCCATATCTAGACACCTGATGGTCCCCTGTTCTCTTTGCATTTCTCTGTCTTTCATTTTGTGTAGGTCAGAGGAAGGGAATATCCTACATATGAAACAATGGCACTTGTGTCGAGAGTGTGGCTTGGTGGCACCCTGCCTGTCATTGCTGTGGTTTCTTCTCCATCCTTTTCCCAATAACTTATCTCAATGAGGTTTTAGTCATGGGAATATTACTAACTTTTTTTCTTTTTGACATAGGGTCTCACTGTATAGTCCTGGCTAACCTGGAACTTGATACAGAGACCAGGCTGGCCTCCAGCTTGCAGAGCTCTGCCTGCCTTTGCCTCCAGAGTGCTGAGATTAAAGGCACTTGCCAGCACATTGGCTATCTTTAACATCTTCATGACATATCTTTCTTTTAAAGGAAGGCAGAGGAAAGAGAATATATGCATTCTTAAGGTAGGATAGTAGTGTTTTGTACCTTTGCATCTTTGTATTTGAGAATGCATCTGTGGACTAAGAACAAGGGGGGGGAAAAGCGAGGAGGCCTTCTTGTGTTTCTGTGATCTTCCGAGAGTCCTTCTCTATGGTCATGGAGGAGACTTGCCTCTGCTCATTGTTTCCATACCCCTGTCCTCTCATAAGCAGCAGGGAGCCCAGCTTGTGAAGCCGAGGTAAGGTGATCTACCACAAAAGGAACAGGCATAGAGTGAAGGATGGCTATGGACAGCTAACCCTGACAGTTAATCCCTCAGCCTGTATGCTGGCAGAGAGAGAGAGAGGGAGAGAGAGAGAGAGAGAGAGAGAGAGAGAGAGAGAGAGAGAGAGAGGAGGGAGAGAGAGAGAGAGGTCAATCCCAGGACAAAGGAGCAGTATAACAGATTTCAAGAGGAAAGCAGGGAGGGGTAGAAGGACAGCAGCAAATTACTTATGAGCCAGCCTTTGATGAACAGAGGTACCTCAACAAGGATTTCTTTTATTTTTATTTCTGTTTTATTGTCGAACTGTTTCTTTGAAAGGAATAGCCCTCTGAAGCTGGATTGTGTGGGCTCCTGAATTGTTGAATGAACTTAAAGGAACTTGATTTTTTTAATACAGCAGTTTTGACTGGTGTGTGTGTGTGTGTGTGTGTGTGTGTGTGTGTGTGTGTGTGTGTG
>CAJQZJ010032362.1:8344768-8370929 GCA_907164525.1 Lophiomys imhausi | reverse complement strand
TGTGTGTGTGTGTGTGTGTGTGTGTGTGTGTGTGTGTGTGTGTGTGTTAGCTAATGGGTTTGTTTACTGTGTCTTTAATACTTACTAATAGTTAGAAGAAGGCCCATCATTGGCCTCATCTAACCAGAGGCCTGGGAGGGAGGAAGCACATCTGGACTGTTGTAGCAGTCTGTGGTCTGCGATGCAGGGATAGGTAGGTATGCCTTCTACATTTCTTTCATTGTTGTTACTGTCTCTTGAGCACTTGTTCTGTATTACATAATGTGCAAAGATAATCCAAGAGCAACATGAAGTATCCTACTCAATTCTCATAACCTTATGTCATGAATAGGTATATATATGAATAGGTATATAGTATGATCTATGTACAGATGAGAAACTTGAGGGTTAGAGAGATTACATGTACACAATCAACAAAGATGTAAACCCAACTTCATTAGACTCCATGGCTTGATCCTGTAAGCCACTCATTTAGGTAACAGAGGATGCTTCAGCAATTCTATGGAAGAAATAATTTCTTGTCCTGACCCACCCTACAGGATCAATGCTGTGTCTTACATACCCTGTCTTACTCTTTTATAGGAACACAAATGATGGCCTAGCTTTCCTGATAGCCTAGGTGCACTGCCCAAACACATAAATATGTGCTCACACACTAACTAGATTTTCATTTTTCTGATTTTGTATAAGACATTGTTACTACAGAATAATTGAATCCCTTGATGGTTTTCCACTGGGACCTTCTGACACAGCCATGTAATTATTTATCCACAGATGACGGGGAATTAGCATTACATGCTGAAAGAAATGCACCTGTAACTTTAAGGCACTCAGAGGCATCTGTCAAGGATGTATTTGGAACCCAGAGACATTGGTCTAATTGCCAGCGATGTTAGAGGCTTTCTTAAATACTTTAAAAGTAGAGAGAAAGGGAGTCTGTGATGAGAAAGGCTGGGATCACCTTACCATCTCAGTAGCTTTTAGGGACAAAGGAGTACGACCCTATCTCTACCCTTATCTTTTAAGTATAGTCTTGTGCTACAGAATGAAAAAAAAAAAGAATTTCTAAGAAACAGATCCAGGCAGAAAAACACATGTCCCCGCTATAATCCTATGAATAACTGGTCACATTTACTATATGTTCAGTAAGTATAAAATATTGATAGAATCATTTTAGTTAATTAATGCATGGTCAGCCCCTCTTCAAACCTGTCCCTCCCTGGTTTTCTGCCAGCTGTCATTTTCCTGTGGAAGAGAAGAGATACTACTCATTCCCAAGACTTCCTTTATGTGAGCTCAAGATGTAAACATATTGGGACTGAGGAGATGGCTCAGCTGGTGAAGTACCCTGTCACACCAGTGTGAGGACCACAGTTTGATCCCCAGGACTCACATAAAAGAACCAGCACAGTGGTACCTGCCAGGGAGGTGGAGGCAGAAAGGTTCCTGGAGTCAAGCTGAGTCAGCAAGCTCCAGAAATAGTGAAAGAGCCTGCCTTTAAAAGTAAAGCAAAGATCAGCTGAGGAGGACACCCAACATCCACTTGTGTCTCCACACAGGTGCACACACGTGCATGCACCCATGCACACACATGTGCAAACACACAACAACATCAAAGAAGTAGACATTGTCACGTACACACAGAGAAAAAAATTGTCAATCTTCAAATTCTGGCAAACCGATTCTTCTTATATTGGAAAGAGCAGTCACTTGTTACTAGATTTTACTCCATATTTGTAGATGTCAGTATATGTTTCACATCGAGGAATGATTTATCTTTTTATAAGACAAATGCCTTTGTCCTCAGTTTCAGTTTCTGCTTATCACATCTCTCTAGTATCAGAAATGGAATGTGCAACTCTAGAAACATGGAGGCATCAAATAAGGGCAGGTGAGCAAGTAGAGGAGAGTGAAAAGCCTCCAATCTGGGATTCTGGAGTGTCTCTATAAGGCAAAAGTATCCTGTAAGGTGAGTTAGATTAATATAAATTAGATTTAGTGAATATCTAGGTGCTTTTCATACAGTCTCTTAATTTGGGGCATGAAGATCAACTTGGCTGTGAGCACTTGGCATAGCAGCATATGGACAAAAGGCAAGGTTTGTGGCCTGGCATTGTTTTCAGCTGCTAATAGCCTTGCAAAGTGGGCAGAGCCCAGATTAGGCTGAAGCCAGGTGAAACAAGGAGAGACCCTACTTAAGGACAAAGTGGGTGGAGCCGGAGAGTTCCCATGCTACAGAGATTCCACACTAGAGACAACGATGACAAGATACAAGACAACTTGTATCATCTGATGGAGAAAATACTGGCAGACTGAAAAGCTGATCTCAAACAGAGCTGAAAAAATATGGCCAGTTCTCTCTGAGGCAGAAAGAAGCTGGTGAGCAGAGAAAGCCTCAGCAAAGCAGCAAAAGGCCAAGGACTAAACTGTGTGGCTCAGCTTTTGACCAGAGGGGTTCGACCAGTTCAAATAGTGGCGTGAATAGAACTGTGGCCAGCCCTAAAGACTGAGGCAGAGCGGCTGAGTGGATAATACAAAGTGAATAAGTTGGCTTATGGACAGCTGAGGCCTTCCAGAAAGAAGAAATCCCTCATTTCAGGGGAAGCTGCCATAGCCAATTTACCCTAAAGGACCTACGTCTGAGATGTTCCTGAAGAAAGAGTGTCTAAGTGCCTTAAAGAATCTACTCCTGAGCTGTTCCCGACAACTGAGGACCTGCCCCCGAGACTGTATCCTTCTAAAAAGTTAGGATTAGTTGTTAGATAATAGTTGTTATAGGTATTATAGTTATTATTAAGTTTAGTTGTTAAGTAACTGGGGTTACAGTCATTCTTAGGGCTATTAGTTAGGTAATTGTTTATATTTGTTATAAGTGAATACAGTTATTAATAAATATATATTGGATAATTAAAAAGATTCATCTTCAGTATCCAAAATAGACTCAGAAGGACCTTGCTTAGAAGACACTGTGTGTTTGTGTGGTGTGTGTGTGGGATGGTGTCACATGTAATATGACTCTTTGTTTATGTCCTCATCCCTTATTAAAACCCAATTTGCTCAAAATTTTTTTTGGTGATCTCTGAGTCCAAATCTTGGGTATGATAGGACAAACTCAGAAATGTCTTTCAAAACTTGAAAAACATAATTCCATCTATGACCATACCACTCCGAAGAGGTCTGACCTTGTCTGAAAAACATAATTCCAAAACTTTCTGGCTTCTAAAGTTTCTTTTGGGAATTTCATGCTACCCTGATGGGCCTGCCTTTGTAAGTGTGTTCACTTCTTGCAGTTTTCAATATTTTTTCTTTGTTCTGCATATTTCATGGTTTAAATGTAATAGGATGGAGGGAAGGGTTTTTGTTTTTTGCTCATGACTATTTAGTGTTCTAAATGTTTCCCATAGCTGGAATGGCACCTCTTTTCTGCAATAACTTTATTGAAAATACTTTCTATGCCTTAAGAATGGAATTCTTTATCTCTGTTATACCCATGATTCTTTGTTTTGTCCTTCATGTTGTCTCATGAACATCTTGGAACACAGCTGTTGAGGGAAGGTCTAATATTGTTTCTGATACATTGAATTCAATGCTGAGATCTGGTTACCGCCCCTTCTGGGGCATTCTCTTGATTGGTTAATAAAAGTCGCTTATGGCCAATTAGCTGGGCAGAAAGAGTTTAGGAAGGTGGGACTTCCTGAGATCAGAACAGGAACTCTGGGCACAAACAGAGACTCTCTCTTTCTGCCAGGAGATACAGAAGGAGACAGACGTCTGGAGAATACTGGAAGGTACTTGCAGGTACATGGTGGTTTGAGATTAGGTGATCTGGGTTAACTTAGAGTAGCTAATTGAGAGTCTGCCCAGCTAAGGGCTAAGCGTTAAAACATTAAAAGGTCTTGGTGTGTTTAATTATTGGGGAAAAGACTGTGGCGGCTTATAGGCCCTCAGTCCAAGCAGTCCCGGGCTGTTGGACTCCCAGACTCCCCTTGAGCCCAGGCGAATCTCCCACCAAGCTGCCGGTAATTCTACTGGCCTAATATAACAACTTATATTAATTAACAGAGTTTAGGTTACAGGTGGTGTAGGCCACTCTTGGTCCCGGGGCTCTTTCTCCAAGATAAGTTAGGCAACTAGTTAAGGCACTCGGGCCAGGACGCCTGCTCCTCTGTCAAGCTGTCGGCTACTCCGCTGGCTTAATCTTACATTTTATACTTATTAATAACTACATTAATTAATTAATTTGCAGTTTCATACAGCTAAGACCTCTTAATAATTTACCTTTGTCCTCACTGGCATGTTTAATTCCTCTACTTTGTCTTCAAATTCAGACATTATGTCCCTTCCTTGATCTATTCTACTACAAGGCTTTCCATAGAGTTCTGATTTGTCTTGCTTTCCCTTTTCTTTCCCAATAATTCTGTCTGGCTTCCCTTTAATCTTTCTATCTCTTTATTTTTTAATATATTATATAAAATATGTTATATATTTTATATGTTATACAAAATATACTGTCATTTGTATTCTCTCAGGATTTGTTCAGGACTATCTTCTTTTTTCATTGTGTTGAACACACTGATAATCAGTCTTTTGAATGATATTCTTGGGGTTTCATATACTTCACTTCACTGGAGGCCATTACTGTAGGGCAAATGATGTTTAGAGGAATAATGTCCCAGTTGTTCATGTCACTTGTGTTTTTCTGTTTTGATTGACACATCTGGAGCTAGCCCGCTAAGTTTGTCCAGTTCCCTAATGTTTATTTATTCATTCTAACCCACCTTGTGCTTTCAGACAGAGAGTCTGTCGTGTTCAAGAAGGGTGGGGTTCTTCTAGTGAGGTCCATTCCCTCTGCCTGACGGGTGGTCAGGGCATCAGGCGCTAATCCTGGTATTCTCCAAGTTTGCTGTTCACCATCCCGATTATTCTCTCTGAAATTCCTCATGCTGCTTCTGCAGGCTGTGCCGTGGTGGACATAGCACTACTGTGCAGATTGTCATGGTATCAGGAATCACCTCAGCTGCGGGCCACATGGCTGTTGAGAGTCCCTGTGGAGCTCGGAGTGGTCAGAGCCTTGGGCGGTGTGTTGCCATCACCTTAAGCATTCAACCCTCACTGAGGACACAAGCTGGGCTGGAGTTTTGTGGGTACACTGACCCTCCCCTTTGAAGTGATAGGCAGAGCTGAGGTGTCACAGGCAGGCAGTTCTCACTGAGACAAGAGACTAGACATACCCCATGCACACTGGAGGCCAGACTGAAGCACCAGGCCCACTCACTGCTCACCAAATGGCCAGGGCTGAACAGGTATTTTGTTACAGTGACACAAGTTGAAAAAGTACCCACACTTCACACTAATCATACAAAGTCATTTCTATGACCCATTTTAACTTTTCTTTTGCTCCAGAACCAGAAATAACCTGTAACTGTATTCATTCATGTGTTTTTATACTTAGGCCATCAATCAAGACAAAAATAATGTATAACCAAAAGTGTAAATAAAAGTTTAACTTGTGTATTTGTTTTCACCTCTTCAAACCACTTGCCAGCAAGCACATGTGCACATGTGGCATTTCAGGTTCCTTTTTTTTTCTTTCTTTCTTTCTTTTTTTTTTTTTTTTTTAACAGGATCTCACTGTGTAACCCTGGCTGGCCTGGAACTGAATAAGTAAACCTAACAGGCCTAAAAGAAATCTGCTTGCCACTGCCCCTTAAGAGGTGGAATTAAAGGAGTGGGCAACCATGGTCAGCTCAGGCTACCTTTTAATAATTTGAACCCAATTCCTTGGTTGCAATTTTTTTTTTTTTTTAGAATTCAGGTGCACTAAATCCATGTCTTTGTTAGACTTTATTGACCAAAAATAGTTTCCAAAGAGTCTAAAAAGGTACGTGTACTATAAGAAGAGTAAAATACTATCAGTGCTGGCTGTGATGCAATGCTTCAAACTCCTTTGAAATTCAACTGTGGAATGAATCTTTTATAAGCAAAATTTGGGCTTACATTTTTAAAGGTCCCTGCCACAAATAGATCGGATCTGGATTGGACTACTGTCGTGTGCTGTAATTTTTTCCATTAAGCAAATGATTGTCAATTGTTAATTTAAGATATTAGAAATTATATGTAGGATTTGTTGCTGTAGTTGTTTTTGTTTGTTGTTCCCTGGGCTGGCACCACTTACAGATTCTGAGTAGTTGCCTAAGAGCAGCTGAAGTCTTAGAGCAGTCTGGGAGTCATATAAAGTTAAGAGTGGCTGGTGTCCATGAGAAACATCATTACTTCCAAGTCAGGTCTAGGTTCGTAGAAAGAGGAACTTAGGTGATCGGAACAAGCAAACTTTAATTCACTTCTCCAGCCAGATCTTGTTTTGAATTTGTAAACCTGACTTGCACATTCTTATTGTATGAATTACCTTCTTTACTGCTCCAATTGCTACACCAACTGCAAAGGGCAGGTGTCTGTAAGGACTTTCAATGGAAGAAGCACTAACAATTCTCTCCCAGTATAATCACAAAACACCTCTCTTTTATTTCTCCTCTAATTTATTTTTCTCATTGCCAGATCTGAAGACAGTGCCCACAAGCCTGGGATGTGGCTCAGTGTTACTGCCTAGCATACATAGTCTCAGCCACAGTCCTCAACACTACAAAAAGACCTCTAATGAACAACTCTCCAGTTTTATTTTCCTGTCCTAATGAAGTGAGGAGGTAGGGTGAAATTAAGGAAATGAGTATTTCTAATGTGGCAGTTCAGAGCGACAGCTGCAGACTTGAATAGATTGCCAGCTGCCTTTCCATTCTCAAAAAAAGGAGGAGGTAGAATAATGGCTGCCTTTTCTTCTTTATGTTTTCTATATTTTTAAATTAACTAAAATCAGTACCTATGATTTTTATAATTAAAAATATTTAAAGGCCTTTTTAAAAATTGGCTCATACTACATCAAGCATAGCAACCCTGGGAGGATACTCACCAATAAGGAAATGCCCTCCCCGCTCCCCCGAGAAATTGTGGTGATTGGTAATTGTTAGTTTCATCTCTTTTATGCATTTGAATTTCTTACTTTCTCTGAAATGTTTAGTACATGCTCAATAAATGATCAACACAATATACAGTACCTGGATATTAAAAGGCTGAAGTTTATGTATGTAAAGGACACCTATATACCAGGAAGCAAGTATTTTCACTATAAATTTATACTTGTTTCAAATCAACATTTTAGGCTTTGCAAATAGATGACCCCCATCAACATTTGGAACTGAGTTTGGTCAAGTTCAAAGTTGCCTTGGGAAGTTGCAAGGCTCAATGGGGCCTGCACAGGTCTGGGGAAATGCTTGCAGCTCTCTCTGTTTCTTCCATCTAAACACATCAGAGGCCATGTCAGGCCTGACTCTAGATAATAACACTACAAATGCTAAAAGTAGTTATGTATCTGTGTGGTTCTCAGTGGTTCCAAACTTTCCTGGATGCTGTTCAGTGAGCTTTTGATCAACTGAGGATTAGATGGCAGGCCACACACACACATCCATGTTTCTTCCTCACACTGAAGCCCAGTGAGGTTTGTAAATGGCGAGGATCCTTTTTATCTTCTGCTAAAATCTCAGCAAAGGGGCCTGGTGTGTTAAGAATATCGGTTGAAGGCTTATTGGGGGCCCCACCTTATAATAGACTAAGACCACCTCTGTGACTTCATCTTTCCCACTTCCTTGAAGGGTCAGCCTACCATCCTGTAACTCAGGGTGAAGTCTGTCCTTTGATCCTTGTTTGGGAATCCTATTCTTATTCCTGCCAGCAATGCCAGAACAGCCACCACCCTGTAATACAGAACCCCTCCATTTTATCCAGTATCTGCTGAAATGTCTCCTCAATGACACCTTTTCTGACCATATTGTTTAAGTAGATGTGTTCCTGCCTTCTCCTCCATATCAGTTAGCTAACCCTGCCTAGCTCATCTTAAACTGTGGTGCCTTTCAGTTAATACCCATTGTATCGCTCACTTTTAGACTTATTTTATGTATGAGTGTTTTGCCTCCATGCATATGTAAGCACCACATGCATGTCTGATGCCTATGGATATCAAAAGAGGGCATCAGATTCCATGGAACTGGAGTTATATGTGGTTGTGAATTACCATGTGGGTGCTGGGAAGTACACCCGTCTCCTCTATAAGAATCATAAGTGCTCTTAACTGCTGAGCCAAATCCACCCCCACACCCACATCTCTTATATCTTTTAATATAGGCATTGATAGCTA
This sequence comes from Lophiomys imhausi, assembly GCA_907164525.1. NCBI lineage: Eukaryota > Metazoa > Chordata > Mammalia > Rodentia > Muridae > Lophiomys > Lophiomys imhausi. The sequence continues at coordinate 8,362,684 of CAJQZJ010032362.1, read as the reverse complement.
TAAATTCCCCTCTGAGGACTGCTTTCATTGTACCCCAGTAGTTTTTACATGTTGTGTTTTCTATTCTCAATCTTTTCTGTAATTTTGAATTTCTTCTTGATTTCTTCAATAACCCTTTCATCATTCAATAGTGTGCTGTTTGATCTCCATGAATTTATATATTTCTACAGTTTCTCTTGCTGTTGAGATTCAGCTTTGTACTATTATTTAGATAGAGGATAGGAAAATATTTTTGAAACATGTTTTCTGCCCTATATATGACCTGCTCTAGAGAAAGGCTTATGGGTTTCTAAGCAGACGTACATTCTTCAGTGTTTAGTGAGAATGTTCTGTAGCTGCCCAGTAGGTCAATTTGCTCTATACTGTCAGTTAGCTCTAATTATCTCTCTGTCATTTCGTCAAGATGAGAGTGGGCTGCCAAAGTCACTCACTATTATTATTGTATTGGGTTTCATCTATGATTATTCAGTAACATTTTTTTTCTTCAATTGGGTGCAACTGTGTTCAGTGTGTACATGTTTAGAATTGTCCTCTTGATGGATTGTTCTTTTAATCGGTATGCAATTACCTTATTTTTCTCTTGTGACCAGTTTTAGTTTGAAATAAATTTTATCGGAAATCAGACTAGGGATACATGCCTATTTCCTAGTTCCATTTTGTTAGAATATCATTTTCCATCCTTTCATGCTAAGGTAGTATCTATCATTGATGGTGAGTCATGTTTCTTAGAGGCAGCAAATAGAAGCCCCCCCCCCCACCCAATCTGTTAGTCTGAATCTTTGTATTGGTAAACTGAGATCATTAATATTCAACAGCATTACTGAAAGATGTGTATTAACTACCGTTGCTTTGTAGTGTTTTGTGTTTTCTTAATTCCATTTACTCAACTGTTGTTGTACTATTGTATATTCTTTCCCCGTAGTCTCTTGGGTGTGATTATCATTCTCTTTAGTTTGAATAACTTCTTTCAGAGTCCTCAGGAGGGATGGATTAACATCCATATGTTCCTGTAGCTTGCTTTAATCGTGGAAAGTTTTTCTTTTACTTTCAATGCTAGGTCTAATGATCTGGGTTAACAGCTGTGGCCTTTCAGAACACAAGCTACATAATTCCAAATTCCACTTGCTTTTAAAGTTTCTGATAAGAAATCAACTTTTATTTTGTTAGGATTATCTTTATAAGTGACTTAATATTTCTTTTTTGATACACTTTATTTTCTGTAAATTCACTTTTTTTCTATAATATGACCTTTTTCTGGTCCAGCCTATTTGGTATTCTATATGCCTCTTGTACCTAGATGGGCATCTCTTTCCTTAGATTTGGAAATTTTTACTTCTTATATTTTAAAATATATTTTTATGCCATCTGCATGGAATGTCTTCTTTGCCTATAACCAATGGCCATAATTTATAGGTTTGGCTTTTTCCTCATTTCCTAATAATCTTTTATGTTGCAGTTGTGCTAATTTTTTAAAGTTATTCATTTCATGCACATGCAAGTAACACTAATTGGACTCAGTGGACTCTAAAAAAAACAGAAGGCATAAAGATGGGAGGGGATTCTAGGGGAGGAGAATGGGAGGGAGAATTTGGATTGGGTATGATCAAGATACATTGTATACATATAATGCATACAAAGAATAAAAGAATAAAAATAAATAAGAATTAAAGAATAAAAAATAGAATTTTGTTGGTATGACCCTAGAACTTGGGAAGTCAGTCTGGGCTTTGTATGCCTGGTGCCCACAGAGACCAGAAAAGAGCATTGAATGCCCTGGGACTGGAGTTACAGAGGATTGTGAGCCACCATATGAATGCTGGGAATTGAACCCAGGTCCTCTGGAAAAGCATCCAGTGTTCTTAACCACTGAGCCATCTCTCCAGTTCCCATATGTTCTTAAAAACATACAAACAAACAAACTGGAGCCATCTCATCTCTACAGTTTCCATGTATACTTAAAAAAAACTGTGGGGAAAATATTTGGGGTGAGATGACAGATATTTTTCTAAAGGTAGACTGGGTGCTCCTTGTCTTTAGACTAGGCATTCTGCCCTTCCTGTGATCCATTCTATTTATGAAACTTTCAACTGAGCTTTTTTTTAATTATTGAATTTTTTATCTCCAGCATTTCAATTTGGTTTTTCTTTAGCATTTCTTTTTTTTATTATTATTGAATTCCATTTTCATAGCCTGAATTGACTTGCTTATTTCATTCAGCTGTTTGTGTTCTGGTATTTTTTCTGGGTCCTCTTTGATTTCTTGGAACATAATTTTAATCATTCTTTTGTATTATTTGTCTGAAATGTCATTGGAAGTCTCATTGGAGGCCATTGCTGTGGGATTGGTAATTTTTTTCAAGAAGACGGGTTATCTTGGTGTGTGTGTTTTACTTGTCCTTTTGTGTTGACATTTGCACCTGTGAAGTTGTTCAATTTTTTTTTGTTTGTTTCGTTTCTTTCATTGGACTTTTTGCAGCACTCAATAGTGTCTAAATTGTAATAGTGTGGAGGTATCTATTTTTTTACTGTTAGACTGTTGTTCACAGCACCAGGCTCTATGCCAGTTCTCCTCGAGAGAAGAATACTTTCTTCAACAACAGCCACTGTTCAGAGGAGGACCACTATTTTCATAGTGGTATTGGTCAATTATAAAACATGTACCCCTTAAACACCAATAATTATAGGGAATAGAGAGGCACTTATAGTACTGGTATACTAATATATTATTGTGGCTATTGGTAGAAAAGAAAAAAAAAACAGAGTACCACTAATGATTAATGTTGGGTTAGTAGAATACAGAGTGTGGAAAGTAGATAAGGGAACTGTATGGGGAAAATATCTGGGGTAAGATGATAGACATTTTGCTAAAGGTAGACTGAAAGAGTGATAAATCCCATAAAGATCAATCCCAGGACTTAGGGGGGCAGAGGCAAGCAAATCTCTGTGAACTCTACCAAATTTATTCTGTGAGGCCACAGTCAACCTGATACCTAAAGCACATAAAGACCCAACAAAGAAAGAGAATTTCAGACCAAGTTCCCTTATGAACATAAATGCAAAAATACTCAATAAAATACATGTAAACTGAATCCAAGAACACATCAAAAGTATCATACACCATGATCAAGTAGGCTTCATCCCGTGAATGCAGGGTGATTCAACATATGAAAATCCATTAATGTAATCCATCATATAAACAAGCTGAAAGAAAAAAGCCACATGATCATTTCACTATGCTGAAAAAGCATTTGACAAAATCCAATACCCCTTCATGTTAAAAGTCTTGGAGAGAGCTGACATACAAGGATCACACCTAGAAATAATAAAGGCAATATATAGCAAGCCAGTAGCCAACATCAAATTTAAAGGAAAGAAACTTAAAGAATTTCCCCTAAAATCAGGGATAAGGCAAGAATGCCCACTCTCTTCATATCTCTTCAAAATAGTACTTGAAGTTCTAGCCAGAGCAATAAGACAACTAAAGGAGATCAAGGAGATACAAATTGGAAAGGAAGAAGTCAAATTATTCCCATTCGAAGATGATATGATAGTATACAAAAGTGACCCTAAAAATTCCACCAGAGAACTTCTACAGCTGATAGACTCTTTCAGCAAGGTGGCTGAATACAAAATTAATTCAAAAAGAATAAGTAGCCCTTCTTTACACAAAAGATAAATGGGCTGAGAAAGAAATTAAGGAAACAACACCCTTCACACTAGCCACAAATAACATAAAATACCTGAGGGTAACTCTAACCAAGGAAATGAAAAAAGACCTGTACAACAAGAACTTCAAGCCATTGTAGAAAGAAATTGAAGAAGATATCAGAAGATGGAAAGATCTCCCATGTTTTGGATAGGTAGGATCAACATAATAAAAATGACTATCCTACCAAAAGCAATATACAGATTTATTGAAATTCCATCAAAATACAAACACAATTCTTTACAGACTTTGAAAGAACAACTCTCAACTTCATATGGAAAAACAAAAAACTCAGAATAGCTAAAGCAATCCTGTACAATAAAGAAAAACATCAAGAGCTATCACCAACCCTGATTTCAAGCTATACTATGGAGCAATAGTCATAAAAACAGCATAGTACTTGTATAGAAACAGACCAAAATTGAACAATGGAATCAAATTGAAGACCCAGAAATAAACCCACACACCTACGGTCACTTTTCAACAAAGAAGCCAAAGCAATACAATTGAAAAAGGAAAAGCATCTTCGACAAATGGTGCTGGGCTAACTGGATGTCAACATGTAGAAGAATTTGAATAGACCCATGTTTATCACTTTGCACAAAACTGCAGTCCAAGTGGATCACAGACCTTAACATAAAATCAGGCACACTAAATCTAATAGAAGAGAAAGTGGGGGAAAGCCTCTAACTCATTGGCCCAGGTGACTACTTCCTGAACAGAACACCAATATCTCAGGCCCTAAGATCAACAATCAATAAATGGGACCTCATGAAACTGAAAAGCTTCTATAAGGCAAAGGATACTGTCATTAGAACAAAATGGCAACCTACAGATTGAGAAAAGATCTTTATCAACCCCACATCCGACAGAGGGCTAATATCCAAAATTTATAAAGAACTCAAGAAAGAACACCAAGAAACCAAATAACACAATCAAAAATTGGGGTACAGAGCTAAACCAAGAAATCACAAAAGAGGAATCTCAAATGGCCAAGAGACACTTGAAGAAATGCTCAACATCCTTAATCATCAGATAAATGCAACTCAAGATGACTCTGAGATTCTTTCTCACTCCTGTCAGAATTACTAAGATCAAAAACTCAAAGGACAGCACATGCTGGTGAGGTTGTAGAGAAAGGGGAACACTCCCCCATTGCTGGTGGGAGTGCAAAATTGTACAACCACTCTGGAAAACAGTCAATTGTCTTAAAGTCTTTAGCATACAATTCTTTCACTTGCTTGGTAAGAGTCTCTTATGATAAACACTTTAAGAGAATGAAGAAAGAAACTGAAGAAGATATCAGAAGATGGAAAGATCTCCCATTCTCAAGGATTAGTAGGATTGATAGAGTTAACATGGCCACCCTACCAAAAGCAATCTACATGGTCAATGTAGGCACAAGGTTATTGTGTAATTCAAAGGTTGATTGCTGTACTCCCCCATATCTAGTTGTAATCCTTGTCCTGAGAATTTCCTGTTTCAATGTTGTGTAAACATTGCTCCCCAATTATCCCCTGATATGTCAATAAAGTAACTTACAGTCAATTGATGAGCAGGGGAGAGAATAAGGCTGGACCTCCTGATCTCCAGGGGAGGAGGAGTTAGAGAATGAGAAGTAGGGGTTTGGGTTATGGGAGGGGGCCAAGAAAGATAAGGAAGGAGCAACTGGAGTAGAGACTATTCTAAACTGTAAGTATCTCAGGAATTTTGACAAAGAGAGAGTCAGACTAATATAGAGTGTTAAGAACAGATTAAAACTACTCAAGATTGTGCTGTAAAGCTTATTAAACAAATAATATAACCTAGAGTCAATTATTTAGTTGATAGCTGGCTTAAGAGGAAAACTAAAAAGCAAAATTATGTAAATTTACATTAACAGGTCAATGCAATCTCCATCAAAATTCCAACACAATTCTTCACAGAACTTGAAAGGACAACTTTCAATTTCATATGGAAACACACACACACACACACACACACACACACACAAAACAGGATAGCTAAAACAATCCTGAGTAATAAAGGAACTTGTGGAAGCATCACTATGCCTGATCTCAAACCATACTACAGAGCTGTAATAGTAAAAACAACACAGTAGTAGCACAAAACCAAACAAGTATCAATGTAATCACATTGAAGTTCCAGAAATCCATTCACACATCCATGGACACCTGATTTACTTTAAATAAAGAAACCAGAAATACATGCTGTAAAAAAAGACAGCATCTTCAACAAATGGTGCTGGCCCAACTGGGTGGCTGTATGTAGAAGAATCCAAATAGATCCAACTAATATTGGCAAAAAACTACTTTACCAACTATTTGGCAAAAATCTCATGCCAAATGTGTCAAAGAATTCAATGTAAGACAAGATACCCTAAATCTGATAGAAGAGAAATTTGGGAATAGCCTTGAATTCATTGGCACAGGAAAATATTTCCAAAATATTTCCTAACACTGTTAGACTATCATTAAACCCAACAATTAATAAAAAAAGAAATTCCATGAAGCTAAAAAGTTTCTATACAGGAAAGGACACCACCATTTGGACAAACACGGCAGGCCACAGAATGAGAAAAGATTTTTTTTTTCTTTTTAAAAAATTTTATTTATTTATTTTTTTATTTCTTCAAGTTACATCTCAATCACAATCCCCTCCCTATTCCCCCCTCCGGTCCCACCCTCTTCCCCCTCACACAACCTCCCATCTGTTTCCTTTATTTTTTTTTTTTAAGTTTAAGGTATATCTTTTTTCCCCCAACAGCTCCCCCTTTCAGTCCAACAAATGGCTCTTTCTCTTATAACAAATACAATACAAAACAACAAAAATAATTAGGCCACAATTATGAAAATTATAAGGCTTAGCATACATTCCCAATGTCCACTACATACGTATTTGGCAATGGACTTTAACATTCTACTATGCAACCATCTTCATGAGTTTAAAGTTCTATATCTACCTCAGCTTCCATCCTAAGGTTAACACTTTTTAAGGTATTGTTCCTAGGTAATGCTTAAAAATGAAATGTGAAGTTTTGGCCTTTTGTTAGTAAATATCATAAATTGTTTAGGATAATTAGGAAATGCAAACTAATAGTCATTCAAGCATGTCATTTTGTTAGGTACTAGGGTAGTCTATTATTTATTTTCTAAGTTAATCATAAATCAAGTTGCTAAGAGACAAGCAACATTTGTTTATCCAAATATATGGAGATAGATAGGTGGTCTTCAAAACCCTCAATGGGGGGGATCCAAGATGGCAGCAGTCGGCAGGGACACATTTTGAGCTCCAGGGAAAATAGCTACAACATCACAGAAATATAAACAAGCTAAGAAACATCCTGAGGAGCGTGAACCCACAGGGTCACACTCAGTGAACTCAGGGACTAGTGGGGGTCTCTCGTGGGACCCTCTGACAGTCAGGTAAACATACTAACCAGGCTGTGGGCTGTGGGGACAGGTGGGGCGCAGCACAGCACAAAACCCAATGGGGACACAGGCAGTGGGGGGGGTGCAGCAGGGAGCAGCACAGCATGGACACAGGCAGCAGAACACAGTGCAGCATGGACACAGGAAGTGGGGGTGCAGCACATTGTGCTTTGCAGAACCCACGAGGAGGAGCATGGTGGGGACACAAGGCAGTGGGGCACAGTGTGGCATGGCAAAGAACCCAGGCCAAGGAGCAAGCCCCGGAAGTCCACAAGAGCCACCCAAAAACCCAGAGAGTGGACAGGCTCAGGCCCAAAGCAGAGGTCAATGTCTTGGGGCACAGTCTTGGGGCCCAAAGTGGAGGTTATTGGCGAGGGTCACAGACTCTGGGTCCAAAGGGGAGACCAGCAGCTTGGGACAGGGATTTGGGGTACAGAGCAGAGGCCACTGGCACAGGGCACAGGCCCAGGACCCAGAGCAAAGGCCAGCACGGACCATCACAGAAGCAGGCAAAAGCCTCCCAGGGGCTGATAGGGAGGCACAAGCATATCTGGGCTACCCAGAAAGGATTGGACATAAAGGTTGCTCTATTGGATATACAATCACTTGGAAGAACATTGCGCTCAGACATGGCAGAGGGATGCTCTTCCTGCACTGGTACAGGTTTCTACAAGTCTGATTACTGCAGGACCTTAGGAGGTAGCCCCAACTGCCAGATAGAGGTACCTCCCAGCTACCTGAGCACCCAATATTCACATGGTCACTGCAACACCCTAAAGAGGACCAGCAGTGACACCTGAAATGGTCCAGAAGACATCAGGAACAATCACCTCAGGGCAACCAGATGGCTGAAGGTCAGCTAAAGAACAAAACTGACAACAATCAGGGAAATATGACTCCAACGAAATTGAGTGAGGTTAACACAGCAAGCCCTGAACAACCCACCACAGCTGAAGCACATGAAAATGATGACAAATTTATACTTAGGAAAATGAAAGTCCTTTCAAGAAGAAATGAAATCACTGAAAGCATACAAAGAATCCTCAATTTTACAAATAAAAGCATTGGAGAATACCATTAGAAACCTCCAAGCCAACACAGCCCAACATGAACAGGAAAGAGACAAAGCAATGAAAGATTTGAGAGATTTGCAGACAAAGACAAGCAAATTGGAACAGGAAATGTATAAAACAAATAAAATGGTTCAAGACTTGAAATTGGAAGAAGAAGCAATAAAGAAAACACAATCAGAGTTAATCCTGGAGGTGGAGAATCAAGGGAAGAGAACAGGAACTACAGACATGAGTATCAAAAATAGGATACAAGAGATGGAAGATAGGATCTCAGGCATGGAAGATTCAATGGAAGAAATCAGTACACCAACCAAAGAAAATGAGAAATCTAAAAAGGTTCTCACCCATAACATCCAAGAAATCAAGGACTCAATGAAAAGACAGAACCTAAGAATTATAGGCATAGAGGAAAGAGAAGACTCCCAACTCCAAGGTCCAGGAAACATCTTCAACAAAATCATAGAAGAAAGCTTCCCAAACCTAAAGAAAGAAATGTCAATAAAATTCCAAGAGGCATACAGAACACCAAGCAAATTAGAACAGAAAAAGAACTCCTCTTGCCACATAATTGAAACTCATAATGTACTGAACAAAGAAAAAACATTAAAAGCTGTAAGAGAAAAAGGTCAAGTAACACATAATGGGAGACCCATCAGAATTACACCTGACTTCTCCTCAGAAACCTTAAAAGCCAGAAAGGCCTGGGCAGACGTCCTACAAGCCCTGAGAGAACATAGGTGCCCAGACAGACTACTATACCCAGCAAAACTCTCTATAAACATAGATGGAGAAAACAGGATATTCCATGAAAAAAATCAAATTTAAACAGTATCTATCCACAAATCCAGCACTACAGAAGATTTTAGAAGGAAAATTCCAAACCAGAGAAGATAACTACACCCAAGAAAACAGAGGAAACAAAAACTCCACTGCAGCTAAACCAAAAGAAACACACCACCACCACCTACACCAAAATAATAGGAAATAACAACTTTTGACCATTAATATCCATCAACATCAATGGACTCAACTCCCCAATAAAAAGACACAGGCTTACAGAATGGATCTGTAAACAAAACCCATCCTTCTGCTGTGTTCGGGTAGTGTTAAGCATTCTAAATGCTAATTGGTCCTGCTTGGTGTCTGTTACTTACATTGACTCTGATTGGTTAAATAAAATGCCAAGGCCTGAGATTGGGCAAAGACAGAAAATGTGGGACTTCCTGAGATTAGAACAGGAAGCCTGTGCTTTAGACAGAGGAAGAATTCATTCCAGCCAGGAGCACGAAGAAGGAGGCACACACCATCGGTTAGGAAAAAGAACCTCATTCCACATGGTCAGAAACATCGGCATATCATGGAGAATGGCAATCCAAGGGGACATATGTATATATGGGGTCATATTTGGGTAATAGAATTAAGAGCTAGCTTAGATGGGCTAGGATTGCACAATTCAGGCCAAGGCTTATTAAAATCCACGTGGTATCTGTGTGTGTTCATTTATAATGGCTGGTTAAGGATTAACAGCCGCTGAATCAATTAAATATAACCTAAATACTGGTTAAACAATTTAACTAATTATTTCTACAAATGACACCCAACATAATTTTTTTCAATACTGCTACATACAAGAAACACATCTCACTAACAAAGATAGACGGTACCTCAGAGTAAAGAGCTGGGAAAAGGTTTTCCAAGCAAATGAACCCAGGAAGCAAGCTGGAGTAGCCATTTTAATATCAAATAAAATAGACTTTCAACTGGAGTTAATAAAAAAAAAAAAGATAGAGAAGGGCACTACATACTCGTTAAAGGAAATAATCATCAAGAGGACATCTCAATATTGAATATCTATGCCCCAAATACAAAGGCACCTACATTTGTAAAAGAAACTCTTCTAAACCTTAAACCACACATCAATCCCCAAACATTCGTAGTGGGAGATTTCAACACCCCACTCACAACAATGGATAGGTCATCAAGACAGAAACCAAACAGAGAAATAATGAGTCTAACAAAGGTTATGGACGTAACAGATATCTACAGAACGTTCCAACCGAACACAAAAAATACACCTTCTTCTCAGCACCACATGGAACCTTCTCCAAAATTGACCATATAGTTGGACACAAAGCAAGCCTCAACAGATACAAGAAAATTGAAATAACATGTTGTATATTATAAGATCACCAATGAATAAACGTGGACTTCAACAATAACAGAAGTAACAGAAAGCCTACACACTCATGGAAACTGAACAACTCTCTACTAGATGGCTACTGGGTCAAGGAAGAAATAAAGAAGGAAACCAAAGACTTCTTAAAATCCAATGAAATGAAGGCACAACATACACAAACCTATGGGACACAATGAAAGCTGTGCTATGAGGAAAGTTCATAGCAATAAGTGCCTTCAAAAAAAAAATTGTGACAGCTCATATTAGTGAATTAACAGATGAACTGGAAGAACTGGAAAAAAAGAAGCAAGCACTCCCAAGAGGAGCAGAAGGCAGAAAATCATCAAACTTAGGGCTGAAATCAACAACTTAGAAACAAAAAGAACGATACAAAGAATCCATGAAATCAAGAGTTGGTTCTTTGAGAAAATCAACAAAATACACAAACCCTTAGCCAAATTAACTAAAAGTCAGAGGGGAAAAATCCAAATCAACAAAATCAGAAATGAAAAGGGAGAAATAACAACAGATATTGAGGAAATCCAGGGAATCTTTAGGTCCTACTTTAAAAACCTATACTCCACCAAATTTGAAAACCTAAGTGAAATGGGCAATTTTCTCAATAGATTCCACTTTGTGAAGCTAAATCAAGATCAGGTTAACAGATTAAACAGCCCTATCACCCCTAAGGAAATAGAAACAGTCATTAAAAGTCTCCCAACCAAAAAAAGCCCAGGGCCAGAAGGTTTCAGCACAGAATTCTACCAGATCTTCAAAGAAGAGCTAATACCAATACTTTTCAAACTCTTCCACAAAATTAGAATCAGAAAGAACACTGCCAAACTTATTCTATGAGGCCACAGTCACCCTGATTCCTAAACCACACAAAGACCCAACAAAGAAAGAGAACTTCAGACTAATCTCCCTCATGAACAGTGATGCAAAAATACTTAATAAAATACTAGCAAACCAAATTCAAGAACACATCAAAAGTATCATACACCATGATCAAGTAGGCTTCATCCCAGGAATGCAGGGATGGTTCAACATACGAAAGTCTATCAACGTCATTCACCATATAAACAAGATGGAAGAAAAAAACCACATGATCATCTCGCTAGATGCTGAAAAAGCATTTGACAAAATCCAACACCCCTTCATGCTAAAAGTCCTGGAGAGAATGGGCATACAAGGACCATACCTAGAAATAATAAAGGCAATATACAGCAAGCCAGCAGCCAACACAAATTAAATGGAGAGAAACTTGAAGTATTTCCTCTAAACTCAGGGAAAAAAACAAGGATGCCCACTTTCACCATCTCTCTTCAACATAGTACTTGAAGTTCTTGCTACAGCAATAAGACAGCTAAGGAGATCAAGGGGATACAAATTGGAAACAAAAAAAATCAAATTATCCCTATTTGCAGAGGATATGATAGTATACATAAGCGACCCCAAAAATTCCACCAGAGAACTCTTACAGCTGATAAACACCTTCAGCAAGGTGGCTGGATACAAAAATAATTCAAAAAAATCACAAGCCCTTCTTTATACAAAAAATAAATGGGCTGAGAAAGAAATTAGGGAAACAACACACTTCACAATAGCCACAAACAATATAAAATGCCTGGGGGTAACTGTAACCAAGCAAGTGAAAGACCTGTATGACAAGAATTTCAAGTCCTTGAAGAAAGAAATTGAAGACGTCATCAGAAGATGGAAAGATCTCCCATGCTCATGGATAGGTAGAATCAACATATAAAAATGGCCATCCTGCCAAAAGCAATCAATATACAGATTCAATGCAATTCCTATCAAAATACCAACACAATTCTTTATAGACCTGGAAAAGGCAATTCTCAACTTCATATGGAATAACAACAACAACAAAAAACCAGAATAGCTAAATCAATCCTGTACAAAAAAACTAAAACAACAACAAAAACAAAACAAAACAAAATCTGGAGGTATCACCATCCCAGATTTCAAGCTGTACTACAGAGCAATAGTAATAAAACAAACCAGCATGGTACTGGTATAGAAACAAACTTGTGGATCAATAGAATCAAAGACCCAGAAATGAACCCACACACCTATGGTCACTTATTTTTTGACAAAGAAGCCAAAACCGTACAATGGAAAAAGGACAGCATCTTCAACAAATGGTGCTGGTCCAACTGGATGTGGACATGTAAAAGAATGAAATTAGACCCATACTTATCAGCTTGTACAAAACTTAAGTTCAAGTGGATCAAAAACCTTAACATAAGGCCAGACACACTAAATCTATTAGAAAAGAAAGTGGGGGAAAACCCTAGAACTCATTGGGAAATGAAAATCAAAACTACTTTGAGATTTCATCTTACACATGTCAGAATAGCCAAGATCAATTAAAAAAAATAACAGCTCATGCTGATAAGGATGTGGACTAACACTAAATTTGTACAGCCACTATGAAAATCAATGTGACAGTTCCTTGGTAAGCTGAGAATCAATCTATCTCAAGATCCAGCTATACTACTCTTGGGTATATACCCAAAAGACATTACATCTTACTACAGAGACCCTTGCTCATCCATGCTCATTGCTGCTCTATTCATAATAGCCAGAATTTAGAATATGATATATGGAATATAATATAGAAAATAAATCTAAATGGAATCACTAAATAGCAGAGGAGATAACGTCCCAACTAGACATCTCTCTTCAGAAAATGAAGCCTCCAGATCAGGGAATGAGTTACAAGTTGTTGGCCAAAGGGGCATCATAGATACTCCAAAACAACCCAAGCTATTGCCAAGGCTATTGTTGCTCTTCACAACAGATGGTAAGGTCCTATTGCTGAGGACAGCACCTACACAGAGCCTACCTAGAGCTTTAACTCCCATGAGCTAGTGTTCATTTTACTGGAAGATACTCTACATGCTACCAGAAGAAAAAGGTAAAGAACAATCCTGAGATCTATACTGGGGACCTACCTGTAAGATATACTATACGGGTGCAATCATGGCACAGTGCTTGTGGGAGTGACCAGCCAATATCTGACTGGATTTAAGGCCCATTCCATGAAATAGAACCCATCTCACTGAAGCTGCCTGGAAGAGTATGTTTTCGTGATGCTCACTACCATTTGAAGTCTCTTCTGCTTTCAGCCATTCCTGCTTTGCTTCCCACTCAGAATCCACCAGTGTCAATTGCAGGCCAATTGGACCAAGACAGGAGAGGAAGTGGAGCCAGAACGGCACTCATAGAACAGTATCTTGCTCAGCCATCATCAGAAGAGCTTTTTCCTGCAGTAGATGGAAACAAATACAGAGACTCACAATGGGACAACATAAGAGACTGAGAGACCTTGGAACCCCCAATCTTAAATAGGATGTCTCCATCAAATACCTGCTGAGTTCAGGGAACCCTGCAGAAGAGGAGGAAGAATGATTGTAAGAGGTGATATGGAGGACATCATGGAATTAAGGCCTTGCAGACCCAGCAGGACAGATGCACACATGAACTCACAGAGACTGTGGCAACAAGCACAGGGCCTGCATGGGTCTATGCTAGATGGACTCCCAGCACCAAGACTGGAAGTAGACACAAGCTCTCATCCAGAAGCTATCTCCAATTGATAATTTTCCAATGGCGTCTCACTGAGTATACAAACCATTCTTTTTTTATTCCTTTTTTTATAATAATTTATTTTTTATTTCTTCAAGTTCCATCTCAATCACAATCCCCTCCCTACTCTCCCTTCCAGTCCCACCCTTCCACCCTCCTCCCCCTCAACCCCCCATCCTCTTCCCTTCTTTTTTTTTTTTTTTAGTTTAAGGTATTTCTTTCTTCCTCCCAACCGCTCTCCCTTTCAGTCCAAATAATGGTTCTTTTTCTTATAACTATAAATACAATACAAAACAACAGAAATAAATAGGCCACGATTATAAGAGTTATATGGCTTAGCATACATTCCCAATGTCCAGTCCATATGTATTTGGCACCTGACTTTAACATTCTACTATCTAACCATCTCCATGAGTTTAAAGTTCTCTATCTAACTCAGTTTTCATACTAACTTGCCTCATAATTTTAAAAAATATCTTCTTAGATCCAGAACACCCTGTTGATTCCTAAACAACTCTTAAGGACAAGATATCTATCAGTAGCTGGTTACTTGTCTCGTAATGCTTTGCCTGGGTATTGTTATTTTTCTTTTCTTTTCCTTAACAGATCTTTTGTGTACATATTATGGATTTATCTATATATTTTTGTATTTGTAGTTATATAGATATTATATAAATATTTCCTATGTGTATTTTATTTTTATGGGATTTCTGTGTGTATCTCTATGTCTATATGTGTTTGTTATGCTTTTTTTTTGTTTTTGTTTTTTTGAGACAGGGTTTCTCTGTGTAGCCCTGGCTGTTCTGGACTCGCTCTGTAGACCAGGCTGGCATCGAACTCGCAGAAATCCGCCTGCCTCTGCCTCCCAAATGCTGGGATTAAAGGCGTGCGCCACCACCGCCCGGCTTGTTGTGCTTTTTCTTTGGCTCTTTTTCTTATTAGTTTGTTTCATCCTATTCCAGACTGTTTGTTACTATTTTATCTCATTTTATTATTTTATTTTTAGATGTCTGCTTGTATTCTTTTTTAATTTTTATTTATTCTTATTTTATATACATTGGTGTTTTGACTACATGTATGTTTATGTGAGAGTGTCAGATCCCCTGAAACAGGAATTACTTACAGACAGTTGTGAACTGCAGTGTAGGGGCTGAGAATTGAATCTAGGTCCTCTGTAAGAGCAGCTAGTACTCTTAACTATGGAGCTATCTTGATAACCCCTGCCTGCTGGTATTCTAATGAGAGAGAGAGAGAGAAAGAGTGTGGATTTGGATGGGTAGGGAGGATCTGGGAGGAGTTTGGGAAGGGGAAATTGTAATCAGAATATATTATATGAAAAATATCTATTTTCAATTTGAAAATGAAAAGATAATGCAGAACAGCCCCAGCAAACAAGGCCAGTTTGTTTTCTTTGGAAGGAGAAAGAAAAAGGAACTAGTAAGAAGAGAGAGGGAAAGTAAGATAAGGACAGTGGAACTAAAGTGGCCTGCTTACTGACACTGGCTATTAAATAAAGAAGGAAGGGATGCAGAGGAAGAAAGAGCTGGTTTGAAATCCAAGATATGAAACCTGACTGGCATAGTTGCTAGATTCCATCTATTGTCTTTCCTCAGCAATGCCTAGTCTGCATCTATTTATTTATTGAATTACTTTTAGGTGTATGGGTGTTTTGGCTGCATATACCTCTGTGTACAACTTGCTTGGCTGGTGTGCAGAGAGTCCAGAAAACAGCCCCAATTCGCTCAAACTGGAATTACTGATAGTTGTGAGCTTCCCATAGGGGTCTTGGTAATCAAACCTGCATCCTATGGAACAGCATCAGCAGTTAACCACTGAACTATCACTCCAGACTCGTGGGTCTTCATCTTCTATAATACTAACACACATGTAAGTAAAAACTATTTGAAAATGTTTAGCAAACTATTAGCAATTGTTTTTTTTTTATTTATTATTGTTCCTCTAACTCATTGTCCCTCCACCTTCTGTACCCAACTAATGCCTGTGGCCTGTTGGTGCTCCATTAATATTTATGGAATGAAAAAGAAACATTATCTTCTATATTGTTTAATATAAGAGTTAGGTAAACAAAAAATGACTCTGGTTAATGTTAACTTCATCGAGTGAACTGTAATTGAACAACTGAATTGGAGTAAGGGGAAGAGAGTCCGTCTTTATTTACTGAAATGCTTGCATGTATTTCAGCTGCAAATTGTACAAGTTTTGTTTTCTCATAATTCCTTGACTCATTTTAAAGCAAAACTATTCATATTTACCTTATGGAGAATTTTGTATTGAGTAATTTTATATAACTTTCTTGTCTTTCAATAGAATCAAAGTCATAAAAAGAAGTTTAAATGCAGAAATCATTAAAACAAATTTTATCACACTCATGTTGGAGACTCAGTAGTTAAGGAATGGTTTGAGATCACAGTGTAATGGTTCCAGGTTACATATAGCCTTTTTTTTTCCTTCTATGTGGTAAAACAAAGGAAGACACAGACTTTCATTTAGTGTGGTCCAAAAGTCAGTAGCATCCGTATCACCTGGGAACTTGTTAGAAATACAAATGTTGGAAGCATTGCAGAACTAGCTCTCACAGGCATGGTGTTCATTTGTGTTTAGCCCATGGCTTTACCATTTTAAGATACTTTAATTGAACTAAAATATAATTACATCATTTCTTCCCCACCCGTCTACCCCCAACCTCTCCCACAACCTCTTCAAATTCATAGCCTCTTATTCTTTATTATTGTTACATATGTATGTTAATAAATACATTAAATACAACCTACTGAGTCCATTAATTGCTTGCATGTATATTTTTGGATGTATTTTTTTAGGACTTGTGATTGGGTTGTTGTATAACCATTTAGGGACTCATCTTCAGGGAAGACTCAACTCTCAACAGTGTCTAAATGCCTGTAGTTCTTCATCTAAGGGTAGGCCCCAGGGCTTTGCTTTTAAGGATGCTGTTTGACCTCCAGAATAAAAGGGGCGTTTGCCCTTCCAGAGCCAAGTTCAGATTAAACAGATTAAATGATGGCGTGTTTTATAGTGAGTGTGCCTCTGAAAGGGTGCTGCCATATGTTTTATATCTCTGTATATCTGGTCTCCCTCCTTCCTGGCGTTTCCTCCTGCCTCCTATGCTTGTGTGAGATCTTTTGGCATCCACAACTTCCTCCTTCCAAACAGTTCTCACACCCACCCCCCTTAAATTAGCAAAAAACTTCAGGCTCCAAAACCAACATGAGGAAATTGGGGTCAAACTTTTTTAAATGCTGTGATTCAGAGAATAAAAGTTCCTCTAATTTTTTTCCTTTACTTTTTATTTCTTCAAGTTACATCTCAATCGCATTCCCCTCCCTATTCCCCTCCAGTCCCACCCTCCCACCCTCAACCCCCCATCCTCTTCCCTTTTAAGTTTAAGGTATATCTAATTTCCCCCTACAGTTTCCCCTTTCAGTCCAACAAATGGCTCTTTCTCTTATAATAATAAATACAATACAAAACAACAGAGGTAATTAGGCCACAGTTATGAGGGTTATATGGCTTAGCCTACATTCCCAATGTTCAGTCCATCCTCTAATTTTTTTAAAAGCATTTCCTTATTTTAAAAGGGAACTTTTTAAACTTTACTACAGAAAATGCATTTTTTAAGTCTTGTTTCTAGACTTCAAGGAATAGGAATTCTATTTTTACAAATTTGGGCCCTGAATAGAAATGACTCACCACCCCTTGGTCTGTTAGCCTTCTGGACAGTACCAGTTCTGTTGCTGTGGAAGTATATCACTAACTCAAAGCAAAATGATTACTGATCGTGAGTACAGGGTGAATGTGACTCCATGCCTCTGTGTTTCCTCCGAAATAAAGATGTGACTTTGGGAAACTGGACTAGTTGACTCCTTTAAAGCTATGTATG
>CAJQZJ010032362.1:8331795-8344758 GCA_907164525.1 Lophiomys imhausi | reverse complement strand
TTTAAAGCTATGTATGCACTGTGTCAATGAAGAAAGTGTGGGACAGTATATATGTTGACTGTCACCTACAAAGGCATTCAAGGCAGCTCTGTGTTCACACTGCCAAAATCTGTCCAAAGTATATTTGAGAGCAACTAATTTATTTTAAATGATGTCACCTATGCACGGATTTATCCACTGTGGTTTTTTTGCACAGCACAGCTTATTTTGGCCAGGGAACTCTGGTAATAATTAAACTCAGTTTTGGCTCCTGAAAAATTTAAAGTCTAAGCACTATGCTTCCCTCATTCTAAAATAAACATGAATTTCCTCAGAAATGTAAATATTTTGAAGAACTCAAGGGTTTATAGGTAGACAGCCTGCTCTGCCAGTTAAAAGTCTGCCCCACCCAGAGTGACACAGAAGGTTTCTGTGTTTGTGTTTGTATCTCTCTCAGCTATTCTGGTGCATTCTCTCAAGCAGGATTGTCTTGAACATAATTTCACCACCACTTGAAAAAAAAAATGTGTTATTCTGTTTGACATATGCAGTTTGCTTTTCTAGAGTTTTGTGGTGATGATCTTGGTAGTTTAATGATATGCTTTCAGGAATGAGAGAATACTTTTTCTAGAAGTCAAAAGAAGCCCTCGATGAAATTATACTGAAAAGTGACTCTTGGATCCTTTAGTTCAAGAAGTCTCTAATACTTCCCTCTCGGAACCTTCTTAAGGAAAGGCAGGTCAGGCATGATGGTGTGCACTTATAATCCTAGCTGAAGGTGCGGGGGGGGAGGGTAATCATGATTTTGTATCAGACTTGTGAGACTTTGTTTAAAAACAAACAACTACAACAATTTTCCATTAATGACAGTATCACATCAGGACTGGGGAGATTGCCACATTGGCAAAGCTCCTGCCTCATAAACACACAGATCTGAGTTTCGATCCCGAGCACCCATGTAAATAAAGGCCTGGTGATATGGTGCATCACTGTGATCCTAGTGCTGGGGGTAGTCAGCGACAGAGACAGAATGACCTCTGGAGATCATAAGCCAGGCAGTGCAGCCAAACTGATGAGCTCTAGATTCAGTGAGAGACCTTAAATCTAAATTTAACTTACACTGAAGTGAAGTACTGATGTCGTGAGGTATGGGTGCTTGCCATGCAAGCTTGGTGACTTGAGTTTGATCCTCAGATCCCACACCAAGGTAGAAGGACAGAACTAAGTCCTCTGACCTCCACAAAAAAGCAGGACCATGACACAAGTCCCTCTCTCACCTCGTACATACACAATAATAAATGAATGAAGTTTTAAAATAAGGTATGAAGTGGTGAAAGGAGACACAAGAGGTGAACTTCTAGGACACATGTCCACACAAATGACTGTGTTAAAAAAGATTTCTCTCTCCAATAGGTATTTTGACATGTCAATGCACCAAAGTGTAGGGGTTGATAGATTAATATATGTTAGATTTAGTAAATATCTAGGTTTCTGATAAAGTCTCTTAATACGGGGCATGAAGATCAACTTAGCTGTGAGCAATTAGCTTACCAGTTTATGGATGAAGTCACATGAAATGAGGGGAGTCTCTATGGACTGAAACAAGGTTGAAGCCAGGTGAAACAAGGAGAGACTTTATGACCTGGAATTGTTTTCAACTGCTAAGTGGGCAGAGCCCAAATTAAGCTGAAGCAGGTGGAACAAGGAGCAATGCTATTTAAGGACAAGTGGTTTCACATCATTACTTGCCTGATCTTCTGCTGTCACTGCTTCATGTAATGCCTTTGGAGACCTAGATGGAAAGTATGAGGTCCAGGACAAGGCCACACTATGCGTTGCAATGCATCCTGTTTCCCTGTTTCAACCATTGGAAAGTTGTCAGTTGCAGTTACCATCTTTGGCAAATTTTTCTTCAGCTCCTCAATCTGCATTTGCAAACTTTCTACTTGTGAGGCTGACTTCTTTATGATAAGCCAATAAAAGAGGAAAAGGCAAACAACATAAAACATCCGGTCTGACTGGAAAATAGGACAGAATTCAGCTGCAAACATTGCCATTTTGTCAACCACTGGTTCCATAGTTTCAAAAATTGCAGTTTCCTCTACAGTTTTGAAAGCCAAATTACCCATAATGCTCTACCTCATTGGGCGCCACCTGATATCCAACCTTTTTAATTATTAAACACTTATTTATTAATAACTATACCTACTTATAACAAATACACTTATTTAATTACTATTCCTATAAATTCCTACAACCCCTAAGACCTAACCACTAAACCTATTGATAACTATTACAACTATTTTCATAAGGATACAGTCTCTGGGGCAGGTCCTCAGTCGTCAGGAACACAGTAGACCCTTTAATGCACTTAGCAGTCTTCATTCTGGAATATCTCAGATGCAGGTTTGTCAGGGTAAATTGGCTATCGAAGTCTCACCTTAAATAAGGCTTGAGGCTTTCTTCTCTCTGGGACACCTCAGTCGTCTGCAGGCCAACGTATTTCCTTCGTATCAGCAACTCTGCTGTTCTGCCTCAGTCTTTAAAGCTGGCCACAGTTCCGTTCAGGCCACTGTTCGGACAGGTCAAACCCCTCTAGGCAAAAGCTGAGCCACAGGGTTTAGTCCTTGGCCTTTTGCTGTCTTGCTGAGGCTTTATCTGCTCACCAGCTTTCTTCTGCCTCAGGGAGATGTGGCCATTGGTCTACCAGCACTTTCTCCAGCAGTACTCTCGGAGCTCTCTAGTATGGGGCCCTTAGCATGCAGCTCTCCGGGTTCATCCACTTGTGCTTAAATAGGATTGCTCCTTGTTCCACCTGCTTCAGCTTAATTTGGGCTCTGCCCACTTAGCAGTTGAAAACAATTCCAGGTCATAAAGTCTTTCCTTGTTTCACCTGGCTTCAACCTTGTGTCAGTCCATAGAGACTCCCCTCATTTCATGTGACTTCAACCATAAGCTGATAAGCTAATTGCTCACAGCCAAGTTGATCTTCATGCCCCGTATTAAGAGACTGTATCAGAAACCTAGATATTTACTAAATCTAACATATATTAATCTATCAACCCCTACACCAAAGCTTGCATTGGGAAACAGCTTTGTGGTTGAGAATAGGCTTTGGACTTAGTCGGATGTGGAATTTGCATCTTGTAAGGCATTTGCTAGATTTCTGATGTTGAATTATTTCACCTCTCTGGAATTTAGTTGTCTTCATCTGAAAATGAGACTCCTGTGTGGAAAGCCTTCACTACAGTGCTCTAAAAATGGATGTGCTTAAACTGTAGCTCCCTGAAGCTTCCAAACCCTTCAAGACTCACTCAAATATAGCTAACTCCTACAGTGAAATATCAATAATTGAAATCATCTGACCTTCACCTCTTTATAATTGATTTGCTGCTCTTTCCCTTTATGATTCATAAGGCTCTCCGGCCTTCCTAGGCATCTTATGATATGCAAATTGTGTAAAATCTTCAGTTTGTACGACTGTAAGTATGAAGACTGTAATTATATCCTGATTGTATTTCTCCTTTTGATATTCAGAGAACGGCTGTGGACTCTGTGGGCATTCTGAATGGTGTACCTTTCCTGAGTTTGTGCCTTCTTTAACTCCCACACTGGGCATTGTTGAACACATGTGGATTGCGTTTACAATTTTCATGACCATACACTACAATCCCATTTTTAAATTCTATTTGTGGGTTGCAGGCTTTATGGAAAACATTGTGCTATTGAGTTGTGAATGTGCTTAGGGCAATTCACACTGAGAATGGGTCAGCCTCATCCCAATCCTTACAATATGTATGGGCCTTGTTTGCAATTCAGCCTCAACATCTAGCCATAAACACCCCCATTTTTGGGTATTACCAGTCATGAAAACAACTGCTGGCACACCTGTATGTGTTTGAGTGATGGAGTATTTGATTAAACAGACATGCCCATTAAGTGTGAAATAAATCTGCTAGTATCCATTTTAATATAATGCAATAAAATGTGTTTTCCCAACAATCTCAGAAATTGCAAGCTAAGCCCAAGTGGACCCACAAGTCTATTCGTTCCACATATGGCCTGTTCCCCGAAGGGACATGTTTGAATAGAACATTTTTTAAAATGTGTGTTCACTAAGAGAAAATTTAATTCATATGCTAAAGTATGTCAGGCATCTCAGTCCTAGCATTCAGCTAATCTTTATCTCGAATTGTGCGTCTAATCAAGGTCCTTCATTTAATCTGAGTATTTCTCTCAAAACCTAGCATCCCACTTTAAGGAAAACTCCCACCTCATATTTCTTTTGGTTAGTGCCTACTTTTGTGAGATCTGATGAAGACAGTCAGTGAAGTGAATCTAATATGGGCTGTTGAATACTAGCAGGAATCAGGGAGACTGCATAGACTGTTGCCTTCATTTCCATAGCTTTGTCCAAGAGATATTTTCACCATACTTATGCATCTGTTCTGGTGTTATTTCCATTTTGCTTTGCTTAAATTCAAAAGGAATGAATGATATTACATAGAATGAAAACATGAATGTGAGTGAACACACACACACACACACACACACACACAAGTCAGTGCATTGCTCTGAACATATTGGACAGATTTTTCATGTCTGACTGTTAGGGGAGGCATAATTTGCCATACTCTCTTGATACAGAGCCAGCAAATAGACTTTATTTGCTCAGAGCTGGGCCTCAGGTGTAACAGAATCGTGCATTATGTTTCTTTGACCCCAGCTTTTATAACCCCATAGTTGGTCATTCATTCACTTTGTAGATATAAACTAAAAGTGGAGATGGAAGATTAGATGCCCCCAGACTCATGTGGAATATGTGAAATGTAGTTTCTCTCACTCTAAGAACTTAGCTAATAGTGACAGAAATATAAATGACCTGTATCAAAATAGTCAATGCTTGTGAGATTTCAATTCTGTTGTTCCCTTTCTAGCAGATGAGGCTTGCAAAAGAGGCTTGGCTTCCCTCTTTTCCTTATCAACTATTATTTGTGGATTGAAGTTACACAGCAATGCAAAGCTTTCAAAGCAAAGTTATCAAGCTATGTTTATAGCCTTTAAATTGTGAGTTTGACTAATGTTAAGTAGAATTTCCTACTTCATACAACAAAAGTCTCTTAAGGGCTTCCCTTTTCCTCCTCCTGCTGCTGCTTTTTCTTCTTTACTTTCTTGTTTACTTACTTTACCTTCTTTTTTACTTTCTTCTTATGCCATTGGGCATTTTACAAGAAGAGATGATTCCATTTTTTTCCTGCCACTTGTTAAGAAAAAAAAAGTGAATGAAAAGCATATGATACTCTGGAAGCCTCTGAATTTTGTTATATGGCTTAATTAAAACAACATTCTAAATCCAATGTATGCAGTGGAATTTAGGCTGAAATTAAACTATTAAAATTTATCAATGTTTTTGTATTCATTCTATTCAACATAACAGTCTACTGTGTCTTAATATGTTATCCATAATTTGTTGAAAACTACATCCACAACTGCATTCAGTACATGAAGGGTATCCAAGCTGTTGTAATGAAAGCAGCCATGCCTTTGAAGAAAAGCTCACTGGCAAGGATGTTGTTAGGAGCTTGAATGTTTCCTGGCAAGTATGACAAAATAAAGGGAACTGTGAGCCAGAGGTAAGTTGTGGACTTGTGTTTATCTTCTTAGCATTTTAAAGGTTCTCTGATCAGTAATAAGGATCACAGATTTTATTTGCATGGAATATGAATACTGAGAATTTATAGTGTGTTTTATTAGAAGATAGTTCTTTTGTATTGACATCAGAGCAGAGCTCATTTTCTGATTAACAACACAAACCAAGAGAATATGAGCATCTTAGTTTGCTTTCTGTTGCTGTGACAAAACACCATGATCAAAACCAACTTGGGGACAAAAGGGATTACTTAATCTTATAGCTTACAGTACAGCATGAGGGGAAGTCAGGGCAAGAACTCAAGGAAGGAGCCTGGAGACATGAACAGAAGCAGAAGCTGTGGAGCAGTGCTGCGTATGGACTTATTCTCATGGCTTGTTCAACCTGCTTCCTTTTACAGCCAGGACCACCTACCCAGAGTAGCACTACCCACTATGATATGGCCCCTCCATATCAATCATTAATCAAATAAATGCCACCACAGACTTGCCTACAAGCCAATCCCTTGGTTGAGATTCCCTCTTTCAGATATGTCTAAGTTTGTGTCAAGTTGACAAAAGTCAACCAGCACAATGAGAATCCAGGAAAATGAGCAAAACTCTTAAAAAAACACAGAGACCAGTCATAGACCTTTGGTCTTACTTTTCAGAGGTAAGGTTTTGATCCAGTGGGGCCAAAGGTGGAGAGATAGGAGTCCCACTGAACCTCTTTTAGCCAGGCATATGTATATGCCATTGATTCCAGCACTCGGGAGGCAGAAGTAGATGGATCATTATGGGATTGAGACCAGCCTAGTCTATATAGTTAGTTCCAGGACAGTCAGGAATATTAGTGAGAGCCTACCTTGGGAAAAAATGAAAAAAAGAATACTCTAATTGATATATTTTCATTGTGCATGGTATTAGGTGCCATAACGACATTTTCATGCAAGTATATAATGTGCTTTGAGCATTTGCTCTGTCATAACTCCCTCCTCCCCTATCTTCCTTCTCCTCCCTCCTTTACCTATTCATTCTCTTTGACAGTTTTGCATCTACTTTCATGTCAACATACACACATGATTTTATGTATCTCTATAAAAGTTAAAAATCCACAAATTAGAGAAAACATGATCCCTGTCTTCCTGACACTGACTTAATTTGCTTAACATGATCGTGTTCAGTTTCATCCACTCTTCTGTAAACAACATAACTGAAATCATCGCTGCATTGAGACAGGTTCTCACATAGCATAGCTTAGACTTGAACAAGCTAGACAGTCAAAGGTGACATTCAACGTCTGGTCCTTCTGCTTCTATGTCCTGAGTGCTGGGATTATAAGTGCAGGGCAAAATGCCAGGTTTTACAGTGTTCAGGGGCTGGAACTCAATACTAATGCATGCTAGGCTCCCACTCTACCATCTGAGCTACAGCCACAGTTACCTGCTACATCTTCTTTATCCATCCCTCTGTAGATGAACAGAGACTGGTTCTCCATGACTCAGCTCTGATGAGCAGTGGCGCAATAAGCTTTGCTGGACAGTAACTCTGCGGTTGACCTGGAGGCCTTTGTGTAAAAACTCAGGAGTGGTAGAGCTGGACCATATGATAGATGTATTTTTAGCTTTTAGAGTAGTGGTTTCCAACCTTCCTAATGCTGCCACCCTTAAATAAAGTTCCTGATGTTGTGGCGACCCCCAACTATAAAATTATTTCGTTGCCACTTCATAACTGTAACTTTGCTACTGCTATGAATAGCAATGTACATATCCGATATGCAGAGTATCTGATATGTGACCTCCAAAGGGTTGTGAGTCACAGGTTGAGAACTACTGTTTTAGGGGAATCTCTATATTGCTTTTCATTCTGTCTAGACTAGTGTATAACCCTTTTTCTTCACACTCTTGCCAATACTTACTGAAATTTGTTTTTGTTTTGTTTTGAGACAGGGTCTCTCTACGTGGTCCTGGTTGTCTTAGAACTCACTAGGTAAATAAGGCTGTCCTGGGACTCAAAAAGATCTATAATTGGCTGCTATTTGTTTTTAATGACTGATCTTCTGACTGGGGTGAGATGGGATGTCAGTGTAGTTTTATTTACATTGCTCTGCTAACTAGTAATGTAGACTACTTCCCCATATGTTTATTGGGCAAATGTACTTCATCTTTTGAGAATTGTCTTTTCATTAGCCTAGTTATTGATTGGGTGATTTCTTGTCATTTTTTAAGCTACTTAAAGCACATCATTTTTCTCTATCTGGGTTAACATTGAAGGCTCACTTTTATGACTAAAGTGATAGGAGTGAATTTCTCATTAGGCTGTGAGCAGATCAAAAACGGGAATATTGTCTGTGCTTCTCTCCAGGCTCTACTAGATGACTTGTCCTAGGCTCATTCACTCACTTAATTTTTCAGCTGTTTACTTATTCTAATCTGGATCCTCTCAATGAATGTTTATTGAATAAGTGGGTGGAAAACCTTGTTTTAGAGGCTGGGAAAATCATGGGAAAATTTCAAGCTGTCTAATGAGAAATTCCCTATCTGCCTTACAACAAAATAAGCATGTTTTCATTGTGCATGGTACTGGATTCCATAAAGGACATTTACATGAGAGTATATAATGCACTTTGGGCACATTCTCTTCCGTAAGTCCCCCCCTCCCCTATCTTCCCTCTTCTGCCCTCTGTTAGTCCTCTTTGTGAGAAGAACCATGGTAACTACCCATCTGAAACCAATGTTTCACAGCTCTTGGGATCAAGCCTCAGATCCTTCGTATGCTCTCTTATGCTTTCTGCTTACTCTACTTATTGGTTATCATTCTAGTCTCTCCACCTGCATTATTCTCTTCCTGTCCATGCTCCAGCCACATTGACTGGTAGACAACTCAACATCTATACATCTTCATAATGGGACCTTTGCATATGGTATTCCTATGATTTCAACAACCCCGTTAGTGTCTGTGTGTAGTGCACATGCATGCAAGTGGTTGAGGAAGCCAGAAGAGGGTATCACATCCCCTAAAGCTGGAGTTACAGGCAGTTGTGAGCCATCCCATGTATGTTCTGGGAACTGAACTCCAGTGTTTCAGAAGAGCACCAAGTACTCGTCCATAAATCATCTCTCTCATTCCTGTATCTCTTTTAGATATAAGTTCACACATCTTTCTTTGTCTTATTTTAATTGTTTTCAGGTTTTAGTTGTATGTGTATTCTTCTTTTTCCTCTATGTCTGTGTGCATGCAGTGCCCACAGCAGCCGGAAGAGGGTGTTGGAGGCATGACTGGGACTGGAATTACATATGAAAGTGAGCTACCATGTGGAAATTAGGAATGGGTGTAGGGGGTAGGGGTAGGGGGGTGGTTCCCTGTGGAAGAGCAGTTAGTGTTCTTAACTGCTGAGCCATCTCTCCAGCCCCACAGGTCTGTCTCTTAAAAAGGTGTTCTATAAGCCTGGTAGTGGTGGTGCACACCTTTAATCTCAGCACTGGGGAGGTAGAGACTGGCAAATCTCTGAGTTCAAGGCTAGCCTGATCTACAGAGCAACTTCCAGGACAGCTAGAGCTACACAGAGAAACCATGTCTGTTTTGGAAAACAAAAACAAACAAACAAAAAGTGTCTTTGATGTCCTTGATTTTCTAACCCAGCTGGTTAACTCTATGATTCATGTTCTTTTTTATTTTTCTCTTTGCTGATCTTCAGAGAACACACTGCAACTGCCATAACTTTATTTTCATGATTAAGTGTTGTGTCAAGTATCTATTGCTACAGTGAAATTATATGATAAAGCACAATTAAAAACCTGAGTGACATTCAGCAGTGTTTGCTGCTGACCTGTCTGGGGTCAGCTGTAGGCTATCAGGGCAACTGTTGTGCTTAGCTATCATGAGTGGATTCACTTACATACCAGAGGAAAAACTGGCTGATGGCTGATCCCATAGAGGGAGTGGAGCAGCTGCAGCGCAAGCCTCACGGTCCAGAAGACTAGAGCAGTCAGATTCTCATGGTAGTGGCAGATGTGTAAGGAGAAACGGGAAAAACTCCTGGATGAGGCAAACCTCACTCCTGACTTACAAATGAAGTTAGGTAAGCAAGTGCAGAGTCTGAGTTCTAGGTTAAGGGTGATTACAGGTAGTGGAGATCACGGTCGTCTTCGCATATAAGGCAGCAAGCTCACTTGACAGCAATGATAGTGCACCTCTTTCTAGTTGTCATTATACATCTAGTGCCTAGCAAGATGTTTGACATATAGTGCATGATAACTATTTCTTGGACAAATAAGGATAGAATATAAAATAACATTATTTTGACATTGTTGTATCAGTCATTTAAAGAAATGGCCAATTTTAAAGAAGCTTCCTTATTAGGAAGGTAGTTCAAAATTGTTATTCATTTCTTGTTTATTTTTCCTGACTCTTTAATTCCCAAATTCCTACAAGTAATACCAGTTTGTGAGTTAGGGTTAGCCTTTATTCCCATATGACACAGTTCTGCTACTGTATTAATCGCTTTCGTGTCATAACAAAAGTACCTTAAAAGAAAGAAGGGCTACTTTGGCTTCAGGGACTTGGTCTGCCATGGTACAGCAGCTGAGATCTTGGTGTTGCAAGCATGTGGTAGAAGCTGTTTATATCATAGTAGACCAGGAAGCCAAGGAAAGCAGGAGCCAGGGGTTGGTCATTGGCTGTAATTTGCATTGGCCTGACCTCGTGACTTCTCGCTAGCCTGTGCCTCCTAAAGGTTCCATGCTCTCCTTAAATAGTACCACAAGCTCAGAATGAATCAATCTAGACGTGAGCCCATAGGGTACATGTAAGAGTCAAGCCAGAGTACCCCTACCACCACCAGTACTAGTAACATGAAGAATATCCAATGAGCTGTCTGAGTAAGGGGCAAAAGTTAGTGTTTTGGAAATGAGGAAAAAATAAATAAAGTCAGCAAACAAACAAAAAAAAGTTTTCAAGAATTTAGACAAAGTCTATTATGATTTAGCTATTATTAAGTACACCTCTCCCTGCTCATGTGTTGAAGATTTAATCCCTGAAAGATGGGTCATCTGTGAGAGCTCTAGATTGATCCCCTGACTAACAGCATGGTTGGGAAGTTACAGAAGTATATATACATATATATATGAGAGAGAGAGAGAGACTGTGTGTGTGTATGTCTGTCTGTCTGTATGTATGGTATGTTTGGAGGAAGATGGTCACTGAGGACATGCCTTTGAAGAGAGTACCTGACCCTGGGACTCTTCCTTTATCTCTCTTGGCTTCTTGGCTGCAATGCTATACGCAATTCCTGCCATGCTTTCAGTTGCCATGGTATTCTCCTAACCATGAGCCCTGATATATAGAGCCACTGTGCTTTACCCAAACCATGGAAACACTGACCAAAATAAATCTTTCCTCCTTCAAATTGTTCCTCTGGTGTCTGTCGTTTGGATGAAAAATCCAACATACAAAAAGTCTCTGCAAGCTGTTCGTGAGCCAGAGGTGCTCTCATCAGGAATACTGCTGTTACAGGATGCCACAGCTTGGGAGAATTTATATGGAACAGAGGTTTACTTCTCACAGTTCTGGAGACTTGAATGTGCAAGATCAAGGTGCCAGTAGGATTTGTACCTAGTGAAGACCATCATGTTACCAAGTCCTTTCAAGTGGAGGTACGCTGTGTCCACATGAAGGAAAAACAGATGAGCAAAAAGAGAGTTTCCCTTTGATTTCAAGTCCCTTGTATAGGTAATAATCTTGTTTATGTGGGCAGAGCCCTCCCAAACCATACTTTTTAACACTGTTGCATAGGGGATTAAGTTTCAACATGAGCTTTTGAGAGGAATCCATCATTCACCCCAGGGTAGCGCTCCATAGAGGAGGGCTAAGAGGAGACTGGTGGTGTTTTTAGAGAGTTCTATACTTCATAATTGAGAAAATAAGCTAAATATTTTAGAACATGGCTAATTATGGATCATAAAAGCCTAGAGAAGGTCAATAACCATATGAAACATAAGCAGGTAGGCAGAAAGAAACAAATGAAGGAATGAAGGAAGGGAGGAAATAGCAAAGGAAAGGAGGGAAGGAGGAAAGGAGAGAAAAGGCATTTCCTAGAATATAATAGGAAATGAGTCGTATGTCCAGAGAGCTATAAAGAATCTGAAAGATGCTGATTCAAATATCATTAGGAATTTCTATGAAAAATTATATAACTTAATTAGAATATGTGCTCAGTAATTTTGGTAAAGAAATTTCTTCTTTGATTCTGCCTTAAGTTAAGAAAAATGAGGCCTAGGCATGGTGGCACATCCCTTTAATCCCAACACTTGGGAGTCAGAGGCAGACAGATCTCTGGGTTTGAGGTTAGCCTGGTCTACAGAGCAAGTTCTAGGGCAGCCAGGGATACACAGAGAAATCCTGTCTCAAAAATAAAACAGAACAGAACAAAACAAAAACAGCAACAACAAATAAAAATGACCTTTTCTTGTCAGGACTAATATTCACAATACTTGACCATGGGGCTTATTAACTATATAGAGAGGAACATTCCACAGACCTCAGTTGTATAAAATGTTAGTCCTATGGCTGTTTACGTCCAAAAGTCAGGAGGTTTCTAGAGATGGGAGACTGGGTAGGGATATCATTGCTGCTGTGAGACTGCAGTTATGTGTCAACCGAGTGAGAATACTTTCCATTTCCTAGTCCTGACACAGCCATACCAGCTCTGCTTTGTTCCTTCACTTAATTGAGCCTTAATTGGGGCTCACCTATGAATGGAGCTGATAAGGCCAGAAGTTTTGATGACTCAGAGATGAGAAATATCAATGTCAGGAGTTTAGGAGTTAAGACTTAAAAGGAGCAAATGGCTAACACTCCAAGCAGGAGAGGGAGCAAGGGGGAAAAATGTGAGAATGGGCTTGAGAGCTGTAAGAATAATAAGAAAGCCTGGAGCTGGGTAGAAGTTTTACACTAAAGTAGTGTGAGAGAAAGCCAAACGGAGAATAAGGAGTACAAATGAATGTTTTCCTCAATTAGTAACAAGGCAAGCATGTCTGCTCTGTTCATGTCAACATTGTATTTCCTTTGTTTGCCAGAGCAAGCAGGTAAGTAAAGGAAATAGAAGACATCCATGTAAAGAAGTAAAATTATGTCTTTCTTTGCAGAAGATACTATCTTGCATGTAGAAAATTCTACTTGACTATGAGTTCTTGGCCATGGAGAAGGCTCCGCAAGCCCCAGAAAGCACAGGAGCTTCTTGCATGCTACACCATAACACCAGTGTTGTATCTTCTCCTCATTGTCTCCCATTCTGGGGTAGATAACACCAGTGTTATATCTTCTCCTCATTGTCTCCCATTCTGGGGTAGATAACAC
>CAJQZJ010032362.1:8270168-8331785 GCA_907164525.1 Lophiomys imhausi | reverse complement strand
GTGTTATATCTTCTCCTCATTGTCTCCCATTCTGGGGTAGATAACACTGGTGTTAAACTTTCTGTTCAATGTCGTTTATTCTGGGGTAGACTTTTAGCTGATCTTTTGCTTTTCAGTCACCCATGCTCCTGTAAATAATCACAATAAACTCACTGGATCTTCAAAAAAAAAAAGGAAAGAAAGAAAAGAAAATTCTAAGAAACTCAAAACTAGAACTAAGAACTAGAAATAAGTTAGAGAAGATTTTAGGATATAAGATCAATACACTAGAAATCAGTTAATTTTTATATTTTGGCAATAAATTATATGAGAATTAAATAAACCAAGTTTATTTACATTAGATTAAAACTTTTAAAGAAAAAAAGCAAGATGGTGGTGGCATACTCCTTCAATTCCAGCCCTGGAGAGGCAGAGGTAGAAGGATCTCTGAGTTTGAGGCCAACCTGGTCTATTTGTTTTTGTTTTGAAGACAGGTTTCTCTGTGTAGTCCTGGCTGTCCTAGACTTGCTTTGTAGACCAGCTGGCCTTGAACTCACTGCAGTCTGCTAGCCTCTGCCTCCTGAATGCTGGGATTAAAGGCATGAGCCACCACGCCTAGCCCAAGAAACCCTGTCTTGATAAACCAAAAAGAAAAGAAAAAAAGGAACAAAAGAATAGAATACTTAGTAATAAATTTGACAAAAGAACTACAAAATTTGTACATTGAAGACAGCTTCATGAAATGAAAGACCCAAGTAAATGAGAAGACATTCCCCACATGTGGATCAACAAGCTTAATATTAACATGTCAGTGTCTCCAAATTGCTGACTCAGTACACTGTTTCTGGCTTCTGTACATACTGGTAGATTGATTCCAAAATTCATATTGAAACACAAAGGGCTTAGAACAGCCAACACAACCCTGAAACAGGACATAATCAGACAACACTTTCTGTTCTGAAAGCAGAAAACAACAACATAAATACCCTAGATTAATTAAGATCATGAAATACTGGCACAAAGACAGGCATACAGACATATGGAATAGATTTGAGGTTCTATAAATAAACACACTTATGGTCAATTGGTTTTGACAAGGATGCCAAAACAATTCAGTGTGAGAACAAAATAATCTTTTCAATATATAGTGCTAGAATAACTGGCTATTTAAAAAATTTAAGTTTGGGATCTGAGAATATATCTCAATAATAGAACACAGACTACCATGTACAAGGCCCTGGGTTTTGAGGCCCAGCAATGCAAACACACACACACACACACACACACACACACACACACACACATTGAATTGGGACCTTTACATTATACAACAACAATAATAATACATAATAATTCAACATGGATTGCGATCCTCAATGTGAAAGCTAAAACTCTAAGATTATTAGGAGAAAAAAAACCCTATATGATCTTACATTAGTCATTTATTAACTGTTAAGCAAAAGCATAGTGATTATGTCTGTCACCTTTCTTGTCCCTGTGACAACACATCCAACAGACACAACTATGGGAGGAAGGACTTACTTGGGCTCACAGTTTCAGAGATCCCAGTCC
This sequence comes from Lophiomys imhausi, assembly GCA_907164525.1. Classification (NCBI taxonomy): domain Eukaryota; kingdom Metazoa; phylum Chordata; class Mammalia; order Rodentia; family Muridae; genus Lophiomys; species Lophiomys imhausi. The sequence goes on along the minus strand of CAJQZJ010032362.1, from coordinate 8,330,234 downwards.
ATAATCACTGGCTATGTGAATCAACAAATCACAAGATTCAGACGATCATGGCGGCAGAAATCTATGCAGGAAGAGGAGGAGGAAGATCACTTAATGATGGACAGGAAGCTGAGAGAGAGAAAACTAAAGAGAAAGAAAGATAGGAGGGAACTAAGATAAGATACATGTTTCGAAGGCTTATTTGAAATACCCAGTGTCTTTTTCCTCCAAACTAGCCCATCTTCCACAGTTCTTCTCCCTCAAAAAGTCTTTTCAGATTTTGAACAAATCAGTGGATTACACATTTATTAGGTCAGAACACTCATGATCTCATCCTTTCTACAAACACCCTCATGGGCAGGCACGGAGGCTGTGTCGTGCTTTAATAATCTAGGTGTTCCTCCACCCAACTGAGCTGTTGATGAGCAAGATTAACTGTCACAGTAAGAACATTTCGGTAAGGTGGGCTTCACCAACATTTAAACATTTTATATTTCAAAGACCTTTGTGAAGAGAGGAGAAAGACAGCCTACGGAAGAGGAAAAAAAAAAAAGAAAGTTTGTAGCTGATAAAGGTCCAAGCTCCAGGACATACCAAAGGAAAAAAACAGTGATAAAAAGGCAACCCAATTAAAAATATTTTGGGGGCTGCACATGTAGTTTACTGAAGCCCTGGGTTCTATTCCCAGTATCACAGAATAAAAAGGTTTAGGTAGAGATTTTTCCAGAGAAGACATAGGTGGTCAATAAGCACATGATGTTCAGTATTATCGGTCTTTAGAGTAATGCAAACCAAAACCATTTGGCTATAATTTAAAAAGAAATTTGACAAAGGTGTCATAGAAATCAAAACACATACACTGCTGGTGGGAATTTTAAAAAGGGCAGCCACTATAGAAAATAGTTTGTTTCTGAAAATGTGAAATATAGAGTTACCCCATTGCCATGTAATTCTGCTTCAGGTGCACACAAACCCACAAGAATTAAAAACATGCATCCACAGAAAAAATTTGGTAACATGTATTTCCAGAAGCATTAATAGTCAGCAAGTGTGAATTACTCAAATGTATGTAAGATGTTAATGGATACAGAAATCATGACATACACAGATTATTATGGCAAGAAAGGGGCATGAGATCTGAATACATACAACAACATGGGCGAGTCTCTAAAATATGCTACATGGAAGAAGCTGGATACAAAGAGCCACATGTTTTTCTCTTTACATGAAATGTCCCACATAGGCAAATTCATAGCAACACAATTGTATAAGTTCATTCTCTCTGCCCTTGTTGGAACACGGTCCAGGAATGGACTCCATGTGAGAAGAATTCCGAGTGCTTGTGAGAACACTCCAAGAAAAGTGTCTTGTGACCTCAGTTTCTTCAAAACATGGAATTGTTCTTGGAATGTGTTTTCTTGCTACTCCTAGTTGTAGTGGGTAGGAGTGAATTTACTTCAGGTTACTCATTATTACTTGCTTTTGTTAGTCAACTAAATGTTTAAACTACCCTTTATACACCTCTATGGAAAGACATGTTCTTGCCACTGTATAGTTTGTTCTTGTGATTGTATGCAGCTTGAATTCATGAGAACTTTACTCAGATGACCTGTCTTAACCCTCTGAGTATAAATTGTCTGAGGCTCTGACTAAAGTTGGCTATTGCATAAGACTGTAGTCCACCTCATTTATTGGTTCTATTTTCTCAGGTCCCACAGTCTCTGGAGCCATCACATCTGCTCTCCATATCTCTTCCTTCCCTTTTATTTTCTCCAGTGTTGGAGATAAAACTCAGGGTTGCCACTTCTAAGCAAGTACTGCCCTTTCGAGTCACCTTTAAACTTTGAATTATGTGTATTAAAAGGTAATGTTTTTGATGCAAGAATTATATATACTTCAATAAAACCCATTAAACTATGCCTGAGATGGCTCAGAGGTAAGACCACTGGCTGTTCTTGAGTTCAATTCCCAGCAACCACATGGCAGCTCATAACCATCTATAATGAGATCTGGTGCCCTCTTCTGGCCTGCAGGCATACATGCAGACAGAACACTGTATACATAAGTAATAAATAAATATAAAACTCATTAAACTATAACTCATAGCATAACATGATACAAATCTATATATTTTTGGGGAAAATACCTAGGCTAGATTATATGACAGGATCTAGACTTGAAACATATCATTAAATTATGGGAACAATGCTTGGGAGTTGTTGCTTAAAGCAGAGGGACAGGGAAAGACTAAATGGCTGGAAGAGAGGGGGAAAAATTGGAAATAACTACAGTTATTAGACTTCATTTACAGAAACAGTAAACTGTAATTAAAATTAGTTTTTAAAAATATTTTTGTTACATTTCCTCATTTTATTTGTGCATGTTTGGCAAGGGGGCATGTATATATATGAAACTCACGTGTAAGTCTGGGGACAGCTTGAAGGAGGCAGTTCTCTCTTCCAACCATGTGGACCTGAGGATTGAACTTGGGTCCTCAGCCTTGGTGGCAGTTACCTTTCCCAGATGAGCTTCTTGCCAGCCTTAACACTGGATTTTGGTAGAAAGCAACAAATTCAGTTTGGACATGATTTTATGGTGATGACAAGACTTTATAAAAAAAACTGTTCAGTAGTTACATTTAAAAAAAAAGATTTGCTTGGGGCTGGAGAGATGGCTCAGCGGTTGGGAGCGCTGGCTGCTCTTCCAGAGGTCGTGGGTTCAATTCCCAGCAACCACATGGTGGCTCACAACCATCCATGATGAGGTCTGGTGCCCTCTTCTGGCCTGCAGATGTGCCTGCAGACAGAGCACTGTATACATGATGAATGAGTCTTAAAAAAAAAAAAAAAAAAAAAAAGATTTGCTTAAAATACAACCAAACAACAAAAACAAAACACAAGGGCACGAGGAAGGGTAATGGCAGAATATTCCAATTTAAGAGGATTTGACTAGGTGTGCAATTTTGATCTCTTGACAGTTATGCAAACCAATTTAGGATGTCCAGAGGAAGGCAAGAGCCTATTCCTCAAGTCTCAGTGTGTTCCAGTAGGAAGCCCCCACCAATGCGGTCTATTTCTGAACATTTTGTGGACTGAAAGCCTGGAAAAGTGGTTTTCTTTTGTTCCAGACCTTCCTTCTTCATCTCAGCTTGGTACAACACCAGGTTAACTTCATCTGTTGTCATTAGTTACATAAGGCATACAGATTACTTCTTTGTCCTTATCCGTTTATGGTGCCAGGGGTCAGAACCCAGCACACTGAACATGCTTGATGTGTTCTCCATCACTGATCTTTATACGCAGCTCCCCTCTGTCTGTGCTCCTTTTTAGCCATTGCTGGAATGCATTCTAGCTAAAGGAGCAATGGGGTGGCTCTGTTTCAGCCTACAGAAATAATAGTGGCAGGCATTTGGAATCCATTTCATTTTGGCATATCCTCCAAATTTTACTAGATCTAAGGTTCTGAATGTACTTAATACATATGTTTTTTCCATTGACATATACAGGTATTCCTAGGAAGACTTAAAGCTCTCCTTTTTAAAACTCTTCCTGGGATTTCCAAATCCCTAATCTCCTAAAATTTCCTTTCCATGGAGAAGAATCTGATCTAGTTTAAGGAGATTTGGAGTACAAATGAGTAAATGAAAGATTCTCAGGTCTGATAATGATAGGGATACCTATTTGGTCTCCAAATGATCGCATCAGACACTGGGGCAATTTTCAAGACATCCCACAACGAGGTAGCAAAGCTCAAATTGGAATTTCCCACTGATAATGACAGGGATGTTGTTGGAAAATGACTCTAGGTTATTGGAATGTGTGGGCCGGGTGTGAGGCAGCCCATGAATGCCATCAGTGAGCTCAGTAGCGCTTTCTTTCCTTGGGTTTGTTTGCAGTTGGAAAAAAAGTTAAGATTTTTGTTTGTTTGTTCTCTGTGTGACTTAATCTGGAAAGTCTTTAAATATTTGTTTTCTTAGAAATTTTAAACACAGACCAACCAAACTATGTTCTGCATTCTAGTTATGTCTCAGCAGTAAGTCACTGAGCCAAAAGCAGGGTAGCCCACAGAGGGAGCCACAAGGGTCAGGTTTCACGGCTACTTAGGTTTAGTGCAACATACCTCTCGAAATTATCATCAAATGTCTTTTCACTTTTTCTAGCTTTGGTCCATCGATGTCACCTAAGAGATTTCTCTTCTGGAGGTCACCAGTAATCTCTAACTGCAAACAGTCCTTCATTGTCAACTCCCCTGGCCTCTCAAGGGCATCCTACACAAGTTGCCTCTCTTCTAGAAACATGTTGCCCCCATCAGTGCTGACACATTTGAAGCTGGTCTGTTCCTCTATGGATTTTCTTCATTGACGTTCTTGTTGGGTTTTGTTTCATCTAACATGGAAAAATGGCAGCATCTCAGCAGGAAGTGCTGTGACTGCACCTGGGCATGCACTACTTTCTCCCTGGGTGACTTCACATAGTCTCATGACTATCAGCATCAACTATGAGGCTTATGCTGGAAATGACAAATCCTCACCATAGGCCTGACTTTCCCTGAACCCAAGACTCAGATGTCCAACTATGGTTGATATCTCTTTATATGCTAAATAGGAAATTCAATTTTATTTATTTAATGACCTAATCCTTTGCCATTATCAGGGCTGAACCCACAGTCTTGCATATGCTGGGCAAATGCTCTACCACTAAGCTATCTCTCCAGTCCCAGAAACTCAAATTTAATACAAGTAAAATAGAATTCCTGGTTCCTTAATCCAGTCCTTCTCTCTTGGTTCAACCCTCAAACAGTCATCCATGACTTCCCCCTCTGTCTCATGACCTGTATCCAACCATTCTCCAAGGCCTGGCCAATTTTGCCTAAAATCTACATCTCAAACATCCATTTCTTATCATCTTGATTGATTTTTCCCCCAGCCACAAGCATCCCTGATCTGCAACAGGCTTTCCTAATTTCTTGTTCTGCCTTATGGGGACTAGAATGCATTCTTGGCACAGAAGGCAGAGACAGCCCACATGAACTTGTTTTACTAGGAAGATTTTCAAAGATGTACAACAGGACAGAGAGTATTTACCTGTCACTCAGTTTTAATTAGTTATGTCAGTTTGTTTCATCAATAACTCATCCATTTCCCTGTCTTCTGTATTTGACAAAGTCCCAGACATTTTATCATTTCAGCCTTAACATTTCAATATATCTTTAAAATGTGACCACATAATCATCAACATATCTGAAATTAATAATCTTTATATTATTATTATTTTATGTGTATATATGTTTTGCCTGCATGTATGTCTGTGTAACATGCTCTGTGCCTGCTGCCTGTGTTGGCCAGAAGAGGGCATTGGATCCTCTGGAATGGAGTTAGATATCTTTAAGAGCTGCCTTTGGGTGCTGGAAATTGAATATGAGTCTTCTGGAAGTTCAGCCAGCACTCTTAACTACTGAGCCATCACTCCAGCATGAATAATTTCTTAAAATAATTAAATATATTAAAAATATGCTTCTGAATGTAAATATAATTTTAATTTTTATTATTTTTGAGCCATCTTGTGTACTGACCTTAGACATTTGATTATCTTCCTAAGCCTCAACTTAGGAGGTTGTGTGGCACCACAACTGGCTTGAAGGTCATACTTTTTTTTTTTTAAAGATTTATTTATTATGTATACAGTGTTCTGTCTGCAGGTATATCTACAGGCCAGAAGAGGGCACCAGATTTCATTATAGATGGTTGTGAGCCACCATGTGGTTGCTGGGAATTGAACTCATGACCTCTGGAAGAGCAGCCAGTGCTCTTAACCGCTGAGCCATCTCTCCAGCCCGAAGGTCATACTTTTAATCACTCATCATTTTCACAGTTTGTTTAAGTGAAGATCCCAACAAGGGCATGTACCTCAACTGACTGATATGTTTCTGTGTGTCTGTGAAACTCTATAGGGCTCTGCCTCTTTTGGTCTCTCCCTGGCTTACCTGTTTTCTTCCTCCTTGCAATTTATCCATTGAAGAAAAGAGGGCAGGCTCGGGTCCTGGAGAATTATAATCTAGACATTGCCTATTGCATTTCTGTATATAACACAGCTTTTTTTTTTCTTTACATTAAAACTGATAACATAGTCTGATGGAAGGCAGTATTTTCTTTCACTGTCATGTGTCTGGTTTTTGTGTAATGTTAGTAACACTATGCTGAATACATGAATCTATGAATTTAGTCTATTAAAATGGGAATCGTATATTAATTCTCCTACATGTATTAATAGCAAAGAGGAATTTTTCTTGGCTTGCTTTTTATGTCATCCAGTAGTGAAATCTGTTAAGGACTGTACCTGTGGTAGTGTTAATGGGAATGCCCTTATAGGCTCATATTTCAGTACTCTGGCCCTATTTGGTGGAACTGTTTGAAAGCATTAGGAGATATGGCCTTGTAAGAGTGTCACTGGCATCAGGCTTTGAGATTTCAAGACTCATGCCAACAGTGTTCTCTTTCTGCCTCCTGCTTGTGGATCAAGATATGAGCTCTCAGCTGCCCTGTCGTCATATGCCTTTACTTCACCATTATGGACTCCTACCCTCTGATACTGTAAGCCTAATTAAATACTTTCTTTTATAAGTTGTTTTGGTCACAGTGTCTTATCACAGTAATGGGAAACTAATACAACAAGTACTTTTGAAAAATGTAAATTCTCAAACGAAAATATATGAAGTAGATCTTGCCTCTGCCCTGTGAACATTCTCTACCCAGAGTATTACCAGATTCTTCCATCATGTTGCACCACACGTCCATCTTTTAACTGACAGTTGAAAGTTAAACCATATAGAGTGACAATGCTGCCTAGACCAACCTTGAACTCTATCTACTGCTGCAGCATCTTGATTTCTGGGACTACAGGTACACACTGTAGTCCACTATGTCTAGATGTCCTATGGTATTTGCTCTTGGTGTTTCCTCTGCCTAGTCTGGACTTTCCTACCTCAGCTGACAATCAAAAAAATACCCTACAGACATACCCACAGGCCAACCTGACCCAGATAACTCATCATTAAGACTTTCTTTCCAGATGATTTCAGGTTGTGCCAAGTTGACAGTTACAACTAACCACTACACCCCCCTTTTCACCAAAATTTCTGACTACTCTCTTTGCATAGATTCTCTCGAATATTTTTTTTAATCTGGTCCCATTGCCTCTCTCTATGTGTAATTCAGTAGCCTGTCCCTGGACTGTGAAAATCCAATTAGCTTGTCGATTTCCCACTTTCAACTTACCACATCCACTGCTGCCAGACAGTGGAAAAGTCACCTCTTATGTGGAGTTTTGTACTAAAGCCATTGCTTATAAGAAAAATCTCATACAGTACACATCACCTTTAGAAAAGCTCTCCAGACTGGGGGCTAGAGAGATAGATCAGTGGTTAAGAGCACTGGCTATTCTTCTAAAGGACCCAGGTTCAATTCCCAGCACCCACATGGCAACTCACAGCTGTCTGTAAGTCCAACTCCAGGGAATCTGAGATGCAGCTAGAGCACTTATACTCATAAAACAAAATAAAATTAAAAGAAAAAGAAATGTCCTCCAGAGTGTAGAATTATTTTTCTTAGTATATATAACATTGCTAGGCTTTCATCTTCTTTAGGAGCAAATCCTGTTTTTACTTGGTTAGACAGTAAATAAAGGTATCAGTTTGGCTTTGGTAACATTGAAACAATGTATCACATTCAACACTTTAAATTTTTTTTTTACATTTTATTTTTATATTACATGTATATGAATTGAGCATCAGTAATCTGAAAATCTGAAACTTTCGAATATAGACACAATGTTTAAAAACTGGATTCAGGGGCTGGGAGTAGCTCAGTGGGTAGGGTGCTTGCTTGGAAGGAACAAGCTTCTGCCTTTGGTCTCTCGCACTAAATTAAAACAGGCATGGTGGTGCATGCCTGTAATCTCAGCTCTTGGGAGGCAGGAGGAGGAAAATTACAATTTTGAGGCCTGTCTCGGTTTCATAAGCCTTTTCTCAAAATGACGAAAGACAAAACAAAAACAAACAAAACCCAAGACAAAATAAGAAAACCAGATCCTAGGGCATTTCACATCTTGGACTTTCATATTAAGGAGGCTCAACCTAGTTTATAAAATAGTCCAAAGACAGAAAACTCTGAAATCTGACCTACTTCCAGCCCCACACTTTTGGGTTAAAGGATGGTCAGGTTGGATATATACCACCACCTCCAGCTTCACTCGTGATAAGTTCAGGACATGCTTTATGTAAGTTAAGCATCATGTCTTCCCAACCCCTTCTATGTGGAGTTGAAGGCAATTCCTCAGAGAGAGCAACAAATTCTCCATCCAGCACAGCCTCCATTAGGAAACAGGATGAGCTAAACAGGAAGGTGTGAGTAAGAAGACATATGCAAATGTGGCCCCTTTGCTCCATCTTAAGACAAAAATAAACATCCTATTTGAGTTTTTAAAAATAGACTTTGGATTGGAACAATACAATGGCCTTTTCATAGAAGGCTTCAGGAAACGTCAAGGTCTGCCTAGATGAGGAGATATTTTCTTCCCATTGTGTGAAGAGAGGCTAAGGAGGTTTCTTAAGCAGTCATGCAGACCTCCTGTCTTAAGGATCTCTCGATTTGTGGTGCATCTCAGGGTCAGTGGGACTTTATCACACCAGGCCTCCTTTTGCATTTTATTTTATTTTATTGAAAAAAGGCTCTCATTGGTTAGATAGTAGAATGTTAAAGTCAGGGGCCAAATATGTATAAACTGGACATTGGGAAGGTATACTGGGCCATTTAACTCTCATAAATGTGGCATATTTATATCTGTTGTTTTGTATAATACTTACTGTTATAAGAGAAGGAACCATCTGTTGGACTGAAAGGGGAAACTTCTGGGGGGAAGAGGGTGGAAGGGCAGGATAGGAAGGGGGAATAGGGAGGGGTTTGTGACTGAGTTGTAACTTGAAGAAAAAAAAATAAAGTATTTAAAAAAAAAAAAGAAAAAGGCTCTCATTAAGTTGCATAGGCTGACCTTAAACTCACTGTGCAGCTGAGGCAGGCCTTGAACATGTGATCCTCCTCCTACTTTAGAGCTATGATTACAAGCCTGGGTCACTACCCACCAGGCTTGGAAGACTTTTGACTTGATTTGGATGAGACCTTAGGTAGACTCTCTCTCAGCCCGTTCACCACATATACTGAGTTTCATCCTAAGGGAACTGGAAGACTCGTAGGGCATAACAGTCTTTGAGCTTTTCTAGTTCATACTCCAAACTCCAGAAATAACCAGCCCAGAGAGCAATGATTATTTATTTAATTAATTAATGACTGGTTTTACTATTTAGCCCAGGCTAGCCTCGAACTCCTTATTCTCCCGCCCCTGCTAGGCGCTCGGATTTACATCACCAAGCTGGGTTGAGGCTGAAGTGTGTGTTTTTAAGGAAGGCAGGGAGGTTGGAGATGAATGCACTGGTATCTTAAATCTTTCAAGGGCTGGGCATGTTTTATCGTGGTTGTGGACGTGTAGAAAATGCACTCTGCCTTAGTCACGTAAAGTGGCAGCCTGACTTAGACTAATCAGGCAAAATGACCGCCCCACACTCTTGTAAAATTTTAATGTACCAACATACCGTGAGAACCGCTCAGCGCTGGCCAACGTATGGTGTTCAGGTTTGCCTTGACTTCATTGAATCATGGAAAGCAGCTCCTAAGAGAGAAGGTTTTTTTTTTTTTTTTTTTTCAATTTCCTGCAGGATTACTCAGGTGGCTTTTCCTGTTTCTTCTCTCCCTTCTGGACCTGGGTCCTGTAATTACTATAGCAGAGACCTGGAAGGATGCCTGCTCTCCAGGCACGGTCTCCTCTGCTCCCTCCCCCCACCCTTTTCTCCTTCTGGCCCCGCCTCCGCCGCGCAGCCCTTAGCCAGCAGCTAGACAGCTGTGTTCAATCAGAAACCACTTACAACTCCAGACGATTCAAAAGGGGGAAACTTCGGCTTGAAGTGCTGCTCGGCTCCGGCTCTCTCCAGCTCTTTCCTCCCGGGAACCAGAGGCACGGATCGTCCTCGCACCGCTGCCCGGGCGTCTCCAAGCTTCTCCCGCAGGGTGCCCGAGCTCTGCTGGGCGCCGGCGCGAGCTGCCCGCCTGCCGGGTAATGTGGATCTGCGTGGTACCGTAGGAAGGGCGAGGCGGCTCGGAGGGTGGCATCGCCCCGGGACTCCGCGGTGGGCGCGCGGGCGGCTCCCGGCGCCGGCTCGGCCGCTGCAGCTGCTGCGAGCGCAACCCGCTGCCCAGCCTCCCGAAGCTATGGCTTGCTGGTGAGATTCCGGCGGGACTTTCCGGGGCCGAGCTTCTGCATCCTTTCTGGCTTCGCCGCTGTCCTGGGTGAAAATGGCTGTCTAGACTGAAATGTGCCAGCGGGGAGCAAGCCCAGGCTATCCAGCCTAAACCGGGCTCCGAGGTCTGGGAACGAGCACGGCTCTGAAAAGTGCAGGGATGAATTCTGGAGTTGCGGTGAAATATGGAAACGACTCAGCCGAGCTGAGCGAGGTAAGGAGCTGCTGCGGTCCAGAGCACGGGTTTTCGGCGCCTCGGCTTTATCAAACCCAGCCTTCCTCCCCCGCACCCCCCCCCACTGTGATCCCAGTCTGGAAGCGGCACAATTGAAGATTGATGGATTTTTCTGGATCTTGTTTTAACTTGTGCTGCTCAGGATCTGACCTGAACTGGCTTGATATTTCATTCTGACCTGAGTGGCTTAGAAAAGAAACAGCTCTCTCCCGGAGACACCTAGGCGTTTTATTCCCGAGAGTCCGACCCCGGTCCGGTAACTCCCACCTCCTCTATTTATATGCTACATTCTTGTGGCAGTCGGAACGTTGAGTTTAAAAGGCTTAGTAACTAATTTGGTGGGGCCAGGACGGTGGTGGTGCTGGAGACCGAGAAGGGACGAATCACTAAACCTCTCACTTGGCTCCCACGTGTGCTGCCTTTGCTGGGGTTCAGGCAAGGTGGTCCCTTCCTGGTTAGAGATGAATGACCTGCTGGAGGGAAGTGCAGGGAGGAAACACATCAAAGCTGCTTGGAACTTTATTTCCTGCCAGGGCCTGGACTCCTGTGTCTTTGAGGCCACATTTGCAATTCCTGTGCTTACACAGAAGTGTTAGAGACCCTCTTTGAAATTAAAGCTGCATCAAACAGCTTGCAAATATGTGAGCAGTAAGGTGCTCAAAGCTGCGTTTTGGGGGAAGTAGTTTTAGGGACGTCTGCCTCCATGTAATATATGAAAAGTGGTGGGAAACCTATTAAACGAGGTGTTCCAGGGAATATGAGGTCAGGTACCTGCTTCCCGCCATTTGAGGGGTCCCTGCTAACGTCTTACCTGGGTATGATAACCCAAGTCTCAAAGGTCACCTGTGATGTCTAAAAGTACATCTGAAGAGAGGAATCGGGACCAGAGGAGAGAAAATGAGCGGGAAGGAGGTATTGGTGATGTCAGAAAGTGAAGGGGACATAAAAGGATGCCAGTCTTGCAGAGGAACTATTTTGGAAAATCCAGGGATGGATGCAGCAAACCCTAGCTTGCTGTGGCAGGGACCAAAGGTGGAGGAGTATCTCTGCTTGGTGCCCGGTGTCATGCTCCTGTGTTCTTCTTGCAGTGGTGTGGAATAGCATTTTGAGGTATTAACTCTATAAGGGGAGACCTGTCTTAACCCCCATGTTTATGTCCCTGTGGTGTGAAAGGCGGGAGACTTCTGAGTGAGGATATAATTTTCAAATGGAAGTGAGAGAGGAGGCATGAGGAACTAGGTGAGTTTTGCCAATTTATTATTTAGGGCAAGGTGTCAGATCTTAACTAGAGTCCAGAGTCATGCTTCTTGGGGTAACCTGTCCAAGAAGTATTGGCTGATTCTCTAGGACAATTTAATAATCAAAACTACTAATGGTTATCTCCTGGAGAGAGGTTTTTTTTGTTTTGTTTTGACAGCCCCTTTTGTTCAGCCTCTCTAAAGTATCAGCTTTAACTCTGTCACCTGGAGGTGCTCTGTTGAAAGGGCTAGGAAGGTGTAACCAAGCATGGAGATGTGGTTTTACTTGAATAGCAGAGGCATTGCCAGTGACTGCATAGTGAGAGCTTGGAGAATTTGGGACACTGGAGCTGTAAGAGAGCTCCTGGCCCTTGGCCTAGCTGTGTTAACTAACCCTTGTAAAGCTTGTGACCAAATGAGAGACTTGAGATGTGGTCTTTGCATTGACTGGGAAGTTGCATTTGAGATTACACGACATGTTCTTGTCCCTAAGGGGACCATCACCTTTTCTGCCAGCAGTACTCTCCTCATCAGAGTTCCTGCCCTTGTCTTCAAGATGTGCCCATTTCAGTTTCTTACCTTCTTTAGAACCAGTTGTGGTTTCCATGATTTAGCTGTTGTTCTGTCCCCATTCAGTCCTCCACCTCCTTCTCCTGTCTGTGTTTTCCTGAAGATTAGAGAGTTGCAATAGGCAATAGAGAAGATTGATTATCTTCAATTTTATACTTATTTAGATACTTGGTAGTGCAAGAAGAGGTATGTGGTTCATTCCTATGGACCCTGAATGACAGTTCAATTTACCTGGAAAATGGCTCTTACAATGGTCCTTTTTATAATATCCATAGATCTAAATACATTTATTTGTATTTCTCACACTGAGTCTTTAGTATAGACTTTCTTCTCTTTTTCCCCCTCCCCCCTTTTAACACTGATTTTCCTTTGATGCATCACCAGGCAACCCGCCCCCTCCCCATAGTTGATTCCTCCTCCTAACCTGGAAGCATGGCTAATAAAACAATCAGGGTCCCTTTTAGTATTCCTTATTACCCAGAAGCCTGGACACAGTCTGGAAGTCACTGGAGGGGTCAAATGCTGGGTCAGATGTCTGTTGTTCACTAGGCAATTCTGGAACAGGAACGTCTCTGAAAGGACCCACCATTGTCCCTGTGTCATCAATAAGAGGTCTTCTTATTAGTGTTCACTTCTGAGCTTAATCCTTCTACAGGAGTCTTCTAGCTATAGCCACGGGAGGCACTCTTTGACAATAACGTTGACACTGAACAAGAGGGAGCGGAGTGGCTTTAGTCAGTTTCTAGATAAAACCTGCTAACACCTTAGTGGGAGCAACAAGCTTTTCTTTGGTGACCCTAGAGAGAGCTTTGGGAGTATGGCTACCAGGGCCATGCAGTTGGGAGACCTAGGCCTGAATGTTCACCACTGGTTGTTTTGTAGATGTAAGGACTACGGTGGAAACAGGAAATTCCTCAACATGTTCCTTTTGTCTGTTTAAATTAATTGTTTTGTAATCCTTCAGTTTGAATCATAGCATTTCAAGATCCTGTGAGTTGATTACAGGAGAGTAAATTCCTCTCTATATAACATTCAAGTATATTTTTATTCTCATTCCAAAGTGCTCCAAAAGTTAAGTTTGAACTGACAAACAGTAGTAAGAATAAATGCAGAAAATTTTGAGAAGCATGAATTGCTGATTTGTTTCCTTAGCTGTTCCCTGTCCCCATCAAAGACTGCAGAATGTTTTTATTTTCTATAATGTGAGATTAAAGAAGGATTTCAGCATCAACCAAAATGAAAATTAAATGATGCAATGTCAGCACCCCCCCCCACACACAATCAGGAAGAATGGCCACACTTTCAGTGGCATTAAATTAAATTCTGCCAAAGCCTGTCAAGTGAAAGCCTGGTATCTTCCTCTTTGGCTTGAGTTTAAGCCAGTAGTTCGCTCTGTCTCTGAAAAAATTGTGAGGCCAGTAAGGAGGTGAACCTTGCTTCACAATCAGCCATTCTGCTTTGCTCTTAGACCAGTTCAGACTTTGGAAAGAAAATGTCTTGAGATGCAGCAGTGTGAAGACACAGTGAAGACACAACTCAAGTTCACAGATGCTTGAGGAATAGCTGTCTGCTTGGTCTGCTTGTCTGGTAGACAGCTACCTATTCATGTGGCAACATCAAGATGTGTTTTTGAAGTTTTCCATTTCCTGGTAATCCTTAAAACCTCTGGAGACAAATGTTATTTTCTTAAGGAATTTTCTGAAGCAATCAGTTTTTGTTCTTTGCACTTTTGACATTACTCGAACAACGAACGGGCAGATATTCTCCATTGTTACTTTGTAGTCTTTCTGTTTGTTTGTCCGAAGCTTCCTTCATCAGTTCTGTCCACTCCAGCAGAGCAGAGGCAGTGCTCCATGCCTGCCTCCTTTACTAGCTGTACTACTTCTGAATGCCTGTTCCTTTACTGACACTAACTGAGAAACAGATTTGTATGGAAGAAAGTTGTTCCTTCATAGATTAGTTTTTGTGACCATGTGTATGCAGCCATTTCATGGATATTCTTATTCTTCACCACAGATTAATGACACCAGTATTGCAAGCCGCTTAAAAGGTCACGCAGTCCCTGTCCCCCCCCCCCCCCCCCCCCCCCCCCCCCGTGCTCTGTATTTTTTACATCTGTCTTTGTAGAACCACATGGCACTGTAATAAATTGCTTAGTGCTGATCTTAGACTATAAACAACAGAACAGTGATGCCAAGGCATGATATAGAGTTCTGGCATGTAGGTGGTTGTCGTACAGATGCTGGAATTTATGGATACCTACTGCTTTCCTCCTTGAATCTGAGGTTGGTTTGATGGCACTGTATACATGTACAGGTATATAATTGCAGACACATGTATGAATAAGATAAAATAAATCTTACAGAACAATACCAGTCTTACTCATAGTTTTGCTGTTTGGCAGCGCTTGTGACTATGACCAGAGCAAGAGTCTTAAACACATGGCTGACAGGCTGCTCTTGCCTCAGAGTTGGCAAAAGCAGCTCACTTCTCTTCCACATAGCTTTCCTCAGTTGCTGCTTGGGGTTTCCTTTTGTCGTGGCAGGACTGGATATAAGCCGCTGGGTTTCTTTTTGAGAGGTGGAGTGTGGGAGTGGTGTGAGATAACTCTTGTGTAGCCCAGGCTTGCCTTGATCTTTCCATGTAGACTCTGGACCTCATATGTTGGAATTATAGGCATGTGCCACCATACCCAGTGCGTGTGGTGCTGAGGAGCAAAACGAGGCTTTGTGCATTTGAGCTACATCCCCAGCCCTGCTGCCAGATGCCATAAATGAAGGCCTGACACTGGCACAGGGTCGCTTTTGTTGTTCGGAACAGCTGTGTGACCAGCCCATGGTCAAAGAAGCGAAGAAATGGATTCCACAGCTCCTAGGGAGAAGTGACAGAGAACATATTTAATCCACCCCAGAGGCCACAAAATGACAGAGCCTGTCTGGTCCCAGGTCCCATAATCCCAATGTCTGGTAGCAGTTGCAGTGGTTTTCTGTTTTAGATTTTTCTTTCAGAGACTTGTAGTAACTAGCATTTTCCTCAGCACTGTCCAGACAATTGACATGCTGAATTAGGGGGGGAAGGGGTGGAGGTCCAATGAGAAACATCAAGCTGGTGAGGTAGCTCAGTGGACGAAAGTATTTCCCACTCAAGCCTGATGTCCCAAGTTCAGAACCCACCATGGGAGACTAACTCCTGAAAGTTGAAAGCTGTCCTCTGACCTCCACCCTTGAGCACATACACACGTTCACACACAATCTTAAAAATTGAGAATCTTACCAAGGCTGAACAGCCCTACAAAGGCCAGTCTGGCCTAGGCTGGCTTTCTCTAGAGTGGCACTGTTCTCCACTGCTTCTTTTCATTAGCATCTGTTACAGCTCAGCTTTTGATCACATATTCTTAGAAGGGAGTATTTTATTTAATAAACCTGTTTAACTTGATTTGTATTGTAATCCCTGAGCAATGCTCAGATATGTGTTTTTTGATAGCAATGAAATGGATATGATTAGAATAAAGGGTTATAGTTGCTACCCTCAGCCTTCTAGGGGCTGAAGAATTCCAGGCATTGATTTTTCAGGAGCCTGAAAAGCAGATGCATTGATAAGAGTGGAATGATCCTCTTTTAGCAGAGAAGCTAGTAATGTAGCACTCGGGCACCTGAGGACTTGGGCTTTGATATTTGAGGTACTTCCACCAGAATTGCTATTCTTCCCACCCCTGCAGGTAGAACTCTGGTTTCTATTATGTTGCCCAACTTACTGTGGGGCAGAGGGTGCTGAGGCTGGTGAGGTTGGCAGCCAAGGCTGCGTGTGGCTAGTGTGCCCTGTTACAGTGAGGCCACGAGTCAGACCCAGTGGACGAGAAGTGGACAGAGCGGAAGACATGGTGTCTGTGGGTGGAACTAGGTGTCAAAGTAACAGGAAAAAGGGAGAAAATGTGATATAAGAACAGGTTGGCTGGTCACAGATGAGCCTGATGGTAGGTGAGGTGGCAGAGGGGAAGGGAAGAGGGAGAGACTGAATACAAGAGCTCTGGGCTCAGCATGGGCTTGAAGCTTTTAACTCTTACCCAAGACTTTTAATCTTAAGGAAATGCCTGTTGGTACAAGACTTGAGATGCCAGGTATCTGCCTGGGTAGACTTACCTGGAGTGGAGGATGTCACAGTGTGGTGCTTGGTGCATGATGGTGATTTCCCCAGTGCGGCTCCTACAGAAGACTTCCTCCTAGGTGTGGAGGCAACTGGAAGACCTACTCTGCATTCACAGCAAAATTAGTCTGTTGATGAACACGTCCTAGAAAAGGAGGATTGTGTGTTACTCACATTCTGAGAGAGGGGTTCGAGTTGGCAAGACTATAATTGGATGGGAGTAAAAATCTGTAAATGAATAAATAAATACATAAAACTCCAAACTCATAGGCTGTGGCTCATTTTCGTGGGGGAATGTCAAGATACAGATACATCACGTGACTGATTATTTTCTTTAACTGTCCTTATTGAATCAAACCCCCAGCAAGCACTCCTTCATTCTCTAAAGTTACTTGGATTGTGAAAACATGTTACATTAGCAAAGCAAATATTGCCCAGACCATAGAGCTTCTCTGTCTTTCATATGAATGTCCTTTTGCTCTTGCTGACGAGCAACAGCTAAAGTTATTACAGAGGAGAAAGTGGACTTTTTTTTTTTTTTTTTTTTTGGAAGGCTTGCATTATCATAATGAGTGACTAAGGTTGTATCTGCAAATCTTTCAAGATAGTGCGTAGATCAGCAACAATGTTAAGCCTGGAGAAGGAAAGCCCCTTAGAAAAAAAAATCCAAAATTAGCAGCTATTGATTCATAAAGAAAGCTGTAGGTCTGGTGCATTGACTTTGCAGTAAAAGCTTGGTTGGTTGGGAAGCTTGTGTGGGGAAAGACACTCATGCTTTGCTTGGCAGGATATTGTGAGGCAGATCCCTGGTCATGAGATTTTATGAGTGTTTGGAATGCATGGTGAGACAAGTGGGCTAGAGCCCAAAAGTTCTCATGTTTGATTACTGGTAAATAGAAACTTTCACAAAGCCTCACAGCCCGTGTATGTCAGTTAACCTAGACTAGATTTATGAAATGTACTAGGGTAGTTATCAAGGGGAAGAATGCCAACATGGAAGGGGAGTGTTCCGCAGTTAGGAAAGCAGCAACATCTCTGGTTGGCTGATTGGGGAGAGTGGAAGTAATTGCTTGTCATTGATTTCTTATGAGTTTTATGAACCTGTTTGCAGAATACTTGGTTTCCTTGGACTCTTTGTTCTCCTCCATAACCCCCCCCCATGTCCTCTCTAACCTAGTGCTGTCTCAGCTCATCTGTGTTTTGAAAACTCACTATAACCCACGAGTGGCCTATCCTATGCAAAATGGATCACCTGATTTTTAGCCTCTATTCAATACGAGAGGGAGAAGGACACTGGCAGACTTCAAAGTTGCCTGTTTGGATAGAATCCCAGTTTTTAGCATGACAGATGAGATGGTCCAACTACTTTTCCATTTTGCCGAACTGCTTTTCTATTTTGGTTAAAGTATGCATTTGATGGAATTTTGTTTGGTTGTTATGTCTGTGGCTTGATATCTCTTCGCCACTAATTTATTCAATAAATATTGTATGCCATATGCTATCTTAGGTCTGTGGAGACAGTAGACACAAATTGATGGAGTCTTTGTTCTAATGGGCCTTACATTCTGATGGGAGCCACACAATGCATTTGGGCTGGTGCAAGCCTGGAAATATGTTCTATGAAGAAAAATGCAAGAAGGAAGGAAGAGGGAGGGGATGCATTACAGTGATCAGGGAAGACCTCTTTATTTGGGTGAGTGATTGAGACCTGAGAGGGCTAAGAAGCAGAGAGACAGAAAATGGGGACAGTTCCTTTAAACAGAGGTCTGCCTGGTGAGTTTAAGGGGCAGCAAGGTGATGTCACATGGAGCAAAGGAGCATGGGAAGAGATGAGACCACAAATGATACATGGGAAGAAGGACCATGGGAGGACCATAAAATTGGCTCCCATTTTATCGCTTAGAGCTTCTTAAACCCTGGGAAAGAATATGGATCTCTTTGGAGAGTTTTGAACATTGGCCTGAATTTATTTTTTGTCCTTCAAACACACACACACACACACACACACACACACACACACACACACACACATACACACACACACACACACACACACACATACACACCTCTGTGTATGTATTTTATTGGTGGTGTGGAAATGATATATGAGTTGCAGGAAAGAGAAATTATCAACAATAATGAAAACTGGGAGGTTGCATCCCGAAGGGAACACAACGCAGAAGATGGTCCAGTGTCCAGCACTTATCCTTTTACTAAATGAAGTTTTAAGTTGTACCATTTTCTACAACCAGAGACAACTGGATCATAAAAATGAATTAGTTTTGTATATCATCACAATATTTGAATTCCTTTTTTCCCCCCTTAACAGGAATGTTTTAAAGTACCAAGTGGCATGGATACTGGCCAAGAGAGATTTGGAAATTGCCATACCTTGATTGATGGTTTAGTGCTGATAGAGGCAAGGAAGATTCTGAATCAGGAAAACTGGACTCTGCATTTCCTTCAGTGACTTAGAACCCCCGCCACCCCAATACCAACCCCAGTACCACTTAAGTGGTTTATACCAGATACAGCTTCAGGGAGACCTGAATGCTGGTGCCTTTTTGTTTGTGAAAACCTGTTTGGCAATGAGTTTGTGACCTGGGATTGCCTGGTAAGCATGCAGTCAGACAAAGGGTGTGCCTGTTTCATGGATGCTGATGTTCGATCCATTGTCTGATCCAGACCTTTTGCATCCCTGATGAGGAAACTGAGGCAGCCTGAAGCTAGCTGGAAGAAGAGACAGAAATGTAGGAACCTTTTTTGTTTGTTTGTTTAATATACAGGTTTTCATCTTTTTCTGCCTCACTTTTAACTGTATCATGCAATGTCCTCACTGAGGCGCGCATTTTATAATCTTTATTTTAAGAGGAGACATTCTAATTCTTCAATGAATCTTGCCAACGTACAACAGTTCCATAGCTCACAGTATTAAAATCATTAGAATTTATTTTTATCTCTAACTTTGGTTAGGGATATGCTGTAATCTGATCCCATCTGGTTTACTGCACTGATTGTTTGTTGGGTCTTATCAGGTTGAGGACTCCAGAAGAGCAGTTGTGTCCTCGTTGGGGTCTAGTGTGGTGGGCTGTTTGTTCACTGTTTGTTTGTCAGCTATCTTCAAGCTTCTTGGCAGTCTCTCTCTCTCTCTCTCTCTCTCTCTCTCTCTCTCTCTCTCTCTGTGTGTGTGTGTGTGTGTGTGTGTGTGTGTGTGTGTGTGTTTGTCTGTTGGTACTGGTGGTAATGATGGTGATGACCATAGGAATCTTTATATACCCAGGGTATCTGCTGTTTTTGTTCTTTGTCTGATTTTGTCTGCATTGGTCTTTGTACAATGGTCCCTCTTTGGTACTTTCTGATGCAGTGAGAGTGAATATAGAATGAGGCCTGCAAAGGAATCACTTCTCCATATAAAATAAACAACGTTGTGTGCCTTCGCTCAAGGGACTCCTAGGTCCTCAGGAGTGAGTTTTGATACATCTGGGGGACAAGTACCTTTAACAGATGGACACTCAGCAGTTCTGTTTGGGAAAAGCAATCTCTAGCCACGTTAGGCAAACACAGAGTTAAGAATTCCCACCAGGACATGTGAAGAACTGTGTTTTCCCACCTCACACTGCTTGCACAGTTGCTAGAGAGGAATTCTAGGAGAGAGCTCTAGCAAGAGGGGCCTGTGGAGAGTAGCCAGGAAGTTGTTGGAGGCTGGTCTGTTAGATTAGATAAAGGTTATTTTTAATTTCTTGGTGCTTAGAATCTAATTCTGGTTAAACCAAAATCAAATTTATTTTCATGCTTGGTAGGGAGCAGTCTGTTTAAGTGTTTGGCAGAGGACATAGCAGAACTTGAGGGTTCAGGGCAGCTCTGTGCCTTTGCTGATTGTTGAACAGGGACTGAGTGAGGAGGAAACAAGGGTGAGCTGGAAGGAGGGCTGAAGATTTATTCCCAAAATGGAGTGGGTCCTTGCAAAAATCAATTTTGAGGTTCATTCCTATCCTTCAGTCTTTATATGTGTTAAGTGCTCTCTCTCTTTCTCTCTCTCTCCCTCCCTCCTTCCTTCCCTACTTCCCTCTTCCTCTCAATCTCCCTCCCTCCCTTTCTCCCTCCCCCCTTCCCTCCCTCACACTCTTTCCCTCTCCTCCTCTCCCTCTCTCTGTCCCCTGAATGTGGAAAACAGCTTCTCTTTTGGGACCCCAGAGCTGTTAAAAAAAAAAATGCCTTCTGGACTTGTGTGAAATACTGCGGAGGAAAGTTTCTAAGGCTGATAAAGCTGCGTTCAAACCCTCTAATTCCCTAAGTGTCAAAAGTTGGATATTTTTCTTATTTGGCTTTAAAAAGTCCTCAGCCAGCAATAATGACATATTGGGGTCAGGATAGTACATTGGGTGGCTAGGAGAGGTCTCTGGTCTTTGACCAGCCTTACTTGACATTTTTCAGCTTGTCTCTCTAAATCCATGCATTTCTAAAGCCGTGGCCCCTGGCCCCTGAAGTGATATGATAGCCCTGCCACTTCCCAACTAATGGTCTGTGAAAAGTTACCTTTCTGTGCTGCGCGTTCCCTGTTATCAAGTAGTGAAATAAGTGTGCGGTGCCCCTCCCCACCATGAAGACTGGCGAGACAACCCCTGTTTAGCATTGTGCAGTCCTGGGCTTAGTGGTAGCTCTTTCCTCTGCAGCGGTAGCGATAATGATACGGCTCACTCCAGTGCTTACCTCCACAGTAAGTGCCAAGAGGAGAAGTGCTTTCCAAACAAAGGCATTAGTAGCTGTAACTGTGAGCACTGATGGAATTTAAAAGAGTTCGTAAGTGTAGGCCAACATGTCATGAGGACAATGTCCAGGAATTCCGAGACAATCCCAGAGGACTCTCTGCGTGCCGTTGCTTTTCCCTGCTTGACATTCATGCCTGACGTGCAGGACATGGGGAAATATTGAACCAAATATAGGCGAGTCTTCGATGGGTTATTTTAAAGAATGGTAATGGATTTGACTTGTCTTTGGAAGTAAAGGATTTCCTTCTTAAAGGATGTTAATGAACTAATGAGTCTCCAGACTCATTGCTTTAAAATTTTTTACTTTGCTGTGTGTGAGTGCGTGTGTCTTCGTATGTGTGGGAGTGGGCGCATGCACACTCACGCCCATGCTTATGTGCACGTTTGCATATGTAGGCCAGAGGTTGACATCTGGTGTCTTTCTCTCACTTTCCACCACACTTTTGAGACACGGTCTCTCTTGGGTGGACTGGCCAGCAAGCCCAAGGGATCCTACCTTCCACGCTGCTCCATGCTGGGGTCACAGATGTACCCCGGGCCCGATGTTTCACATGGCTACCGGGATCCAGGCTCAGGCTCCTGCACTTGAGTGGTCAGCACTTTACTGACTGAGCTGTCTACTGAGCCCCTGCATTTTAATTTTGATCTTGTTCTAGTTTCGTCCTACCCATTGTGTTGCCAATTGCTTTTGTGTGCAAAAACTGAGCTTAGAAGGCACCGCATGGGCGAAGGAAAGCAGGATACACCACTGTTTGCACGAGCTGTATAACAATTGCTCCAGTTGGTGAATTCCTCTGCAAGTTGTAAGATAGAGCAGTGTGGGTAGGATAGGAGTTTTGCTTTGAAGTGACAATGGTTGCAGGAGGAGGAACATCTGCAGGTCAGAAAGCAGCCTGGTTAAGAAATTAGAGGGTACATGGGATATACCCCACAGCAATACAGATCTGTGTTTCTCTGTGTAACTGCGTTTTGACTGATGATCAGAAGGGAAGAAGTGCTGTATACTCAGCTGGTGTTTTGAAGTCGGTAAGGAGTTTACCCTGTTTGCTGGGGGGAAGGAATCTAGGGTGATTGAGAAGGACCCGGACAGAAGTCCTAGCTTTAAGCCTTGGCTAGCAGTGTCTTTAGCCTAATTTTCCAGTGGTGGGGTTTTTGACACCCTTGACTCTCCCTATTCACCACTGCAGACACTCTTCTTCTGTCAATTGTTTCCATTTCTGTGGCATAAATTACTTACTACTTAGCACTCTATAATACGGTCTGCTTGCCTGTTTACCTACCTTG
Source organism: Lophiomys imhausi (assembly GCA_907164525.1). Taxonomy (NCBI): domain Eukaryota; kingdom Metazoa; phylum Chordata; class Mammalia; order Rodentia; family Muridae; genus Lophiomys; species Lophiomys imhausi. The sequence goes on along the minus strand of CAJQZJ010032362.1, from coordinate 8,307,672 downwards.
GAATATCTCCCAAGAGCTTCTTGTTGAGGATGATTCATGCCTAAAAAAGTGTGTTTTCCTCAGGGTAGTTCTGCAGTCCAAGTGACCAGATATGTAATAGGAATGATAAGAAGTGAAGAGTCAGACTACACTGATAGATAGAAAGGGCTCATACAGGACAGCTGCTTCCACATTCACCAGTGATGTGCAGTCTGTGCTCCATTCCAGGTTCCCTGTCCCCAAAAGAAGATCCTAGCTGCCCTTCCTGTCCTTTACTTCTGAAGGTGATCCTCCAGCTTCAGCTCCCTGAACAGCTTCAGTGCACTGGGATTGAAGAGCTGAGTTTCCAGCTGAATCCCACAGAACTAAGAGTAGCTCCTAGGTATTCTCTAAGGAAGAGAAGAGCAGGGTCTAATCCTGAGCTGCCAGAATGTCCTAGAAACTGGAAATGTTGCATTGTGGTAAAAATCAATAAATGGACAGGATGGGAGTGTGGACAGCCCCTGATGCTTAAGATCTTTCCACTTCAACATGGTATAAAAGTGGGCCAGTGGACACCATACTGCACACTTTGTTCTCCTTAGCTGCCAGTGTGCAATCCATTCTTCTCTTTTGATACTAGGCAGCATCAAGCCATAACTTTCAGACGGCCATGAGATTGTGAGGGTAACCAACCCATAGTGTAGACTCGCTTTGCAAGTCTGATGACCTGAATTTGATTCCCAAGTACTCCTGTTAAAAGCATCTGTAATCCCAGTGTTGGGGCGGTAGAGAAAGTCAGGAGGATCTCTGGGGCTTGTTAGCCAACCAGTCTAGGCAAATGAGTGAGCTGCAGGTTCAGTAAGAGATCCTGCCTCAAAAAGTAAATTGGAGAACAATTAAGGAAAATATCTGACATTGACTTCACATGCACCTGAACACATGTATAGGCACACACACAGCTGAATCTATACTTTTAGAAACATGTTGTCTTGCATACAACAAAACCCTGGTTGTTTGATGATCCACAACAACAGTTCTGATATCCCAAAGCATCTTGTCAGTGGTAATTACCATTACTAAATACAAATGTCCATTGAAAAATAAGATTGTTAGAATTCATGAGAATAGTAAACTAATGCCTTCAATCTTATAAAAGCCTCTTTCTAAATTAGAAAAGAAACTGTGGTGTTTAAGGTTGGGATCTTTTTTCCAGTTGAAGGTCAAGGGAATTATTCTACATAACAATATTCTACATGTAATAGTGTCCTGTATGAAAAAAAAAGACTTATTCATATAGAGGAAACTTCAGACAGCAGCTAAAATTCATTTGCAACTGACAGAAATATGTTAATTGCTTTTCTTGGGTGGATGATTCTTAATCCAATAGGAATGATAGAGTTAAAATTCAGTTGAATAATTTGACTTTTAAAATGTCAGAGTTTGTCATGCCTTTATGGAGTTCATAAGGTATTCTAATCGGATTTGGGTGACTGGGCAGAGTCCATCCAAAATATCACACATTCAGATTCCCCGGTAGTAAAATGAACTCTTCATACAAGCAGCCAGACCATGCTTGGTGACCAGAGTGTCTGGGATCATTTTACTTTTGGACTGGATGGCAAAATCGCAGGGGCATTGCACATACTTTACCACTGAGCTATTCCTCTAGTCCAGTGGTTCTTAACCTTCATAATGCTGCAACCATTTAATCCAGCTCCTTATGTTATGGTGAACCCAACCATAAAATTATTATTGTTGCTACTTCATAAGTGTAATTTTGCTACCTACAGGTTGAGAACTTCTGCTCTAGTTTCTCCCAGCTTTGGATTATAAACTTCTGGACAGCACAAAGTAAACTCTAGGTAGTGAAAATTAAGGGAGCAATTTTAATGCTTAGGAATACACTATGCGGATTTTGTTTTATCACTTTCCCTCTCATTACCTTTGACTTTGATTTACTTAACCTTGTGGCCGTATTGTTGACCTGTGTTTCTGGCCACTAGTCACCATTAAGTTGTAGCATCCAACCAACTCATCTAAGGTCAGTATCCTCAAGGTACCTGTCTCTGGACCCCGTAAAACCGTATTTGCTTCTTCTACTGGTTAACTGAGGAGTGTATTGTTATCCTATCCATAACCGGAACCATGGCCTATCTACCTCCTGTTCATCCTGTACAGCTTAATGTTAAGTACTAGTTTCCTTGGAAAGATTCTCCAATGTTCTCATCTCACATAGTTTTTTAGCCCCTCTCCTATGAACCCACTGCCTTTGGCATCACTATTTATGCCAGTTAATACACTAGCCATGCCTGCAGCAATTTTATGTCCTATCAGAGTGACTATTAATCACCAGTGATCTAGCTATTGCTCAGTGCCTTACTGTGAATTTTCATCTTACTATTGTCCCATGAGACAGGGCCTTTCTTCAAGGACAGCTGGCAGTGAAGTTCATGGTGGGATCTTGCTCAAGGTTCCGCATGTAGCCAGGTCAGGTTTAAACTGGAGCCTCATCCTGCCTGCTATGTGCTATTGGTGCTATGTGAATTGCTTTCTGAGATCATTCATAGTCATGGCTTTTGGAGATGACACCTATGAGACCCAAGGTTTTGTCTGTCCATTGGCTTGGCAGGTTGAAGTAGGTTGACAGGCATCTACGATGTGAGATCTCATAGTAAAACTCAGTCTGTGGGGAGCTGAGTCTGGATTTGGGCATGTTGAGTTGGATGTGGCTGGTGGACATCTAAGAGGATATGTGCAGTGTACTGTTGGATATTAGGTAAGACGGAGTCCAGGATTGGGGAATCATTAGTTTCCGTGGCTCTTCTTTCACAATCCAGGTGGCTGATGAATGAGGCTGTTCTGTAGTCTATTCCATTCTCTCCACAGTGGATGCCTTTGTTTCCTGTATCATATATGAAGCAGTATGATGTAAGCAAAGTGGTAGGTACAATGCAGATTCAGATACAGGTGCATAGCATCATACAGATACAAAGCACCAGAACCTCCACTCGTATGTAATAAATGCTTATGACTCGGAATCTGCCTGCAAAGCAGGTATGTTTTGAAAATCATTGTTCTCTAATATTTAAAATAAAAATCTGATTAGTTTATCACATTGTATCAATAGATACACCTTTGGCTCAAAGAAATGGTGGGAAGGAGTAAGTTAAGCAGCTATAACTATAAAAGTAATTAATGATTATAAAACTTCGGAAAATAGATGGGTAAACAGTCTTGTGAGTGTCTACCTACTATCATGTAGCATGTTGTTATGTTCTTTTAATTAATATTAAAGGCTTCGTATTGAAATCTTATGGTATTACATTCTATGTTTCTTTATGATTTTTTGTTTTCTTTTAAAAACCATTATTTTACATTTTAATGGTCAGTCTTATTTATCACATATTTAATTGCCTATTGAACACGTCTGTTGTTTTAAAAATCTCTGTACAGATGATGCACCTATATGACCTTCTGTTCTTTTAAATAGCAGTCCTCTTTTATTTGTAGAGGATACCCTGAAAGACCCCCAGTGAGTGCCTGAAATGGACAGTATTGGGATATAGTGTGTTTGTTCTTGGAACTACATACTGAGTGTAACTTATAGTTTAACAAAAGTAACTAATATTAAAATCGAGCAGTATATTGTAATAAAAATTATCCATCTTATGTATTATTTACTTCTGGAACTTTGCCATTTAATGTTTTAAAAAAACCTAAATTTTACTTATTTTGCGTGCATGTATGTGGGTGCACACATGGAAGGAAGTCAGAGGGCAACTTGCAGACATCAATGCTCTCCCTACTATGGGTCCTGGGGATTGAACTAAAGTCCTCAGACTTGGCAGCAGGCATTCCACCCCACTGAATCAAGAAAATGTGCTTAAATGAAGCAACAGAGGAGTGTATTGTTCAGAGTTAGCCTCTGATATTACAGAATTAAAAACAAGGATACCTTGAGGGCCTGAGGTGGTCTTTGTAAAGAAATCTAAAGACTATAAAGGTCAGTTGTTTCTTTTTAAGACTGAACAAGAGGCTGTATAATAAATTGGAGCCATCTGCTCTTCTACCCAGGTCTGCTTACTCTAACTGGTACCTACTGCTGAAGAATGCCTTTCTAATGGAGTGTTGCAGGTGTGAGGAAGCAGCTGGAGCACAGTGCAGGGACCATCAGGCCAGGCAGCAGCTCCACAGTCAAACTGGGCTCCTGCGCCAGCTCCCATCCTGGCCACCCACAGGGACCAGAGTGACTGTGGCTGCCATGGCCTTGACATTCTGATCCATGGAGTATGAGGCAGGGGGCGGGTGAGTTTAAACCACAAAGAGAAACTAATTTTAGGTTGATGTTTTGAAAAAGTATTTTCCTCGAATATCTGATATGTCTGTCTTCTTATATACAACTGTCTCCAGGTGAGCTAATGCTATTCTGCTTGTTCAGATTCTCCTGTAGGCCAATCTAAGTGTATGTGTGTGTGCATGTGTATGCGTGTGATGGGAAGCAAACCTACAGCCTTGCACATGCTAAGTCTGTTAGAAATGAAGATATTCTAAAGACACACAGTGCCTCAGTCTGATTATCAATCCACTGAAACAATGGACCCTAAAGAAAGTGGAATTTCCCCAAGAATCCTGCTGTGAGAAGGAAAAGATAACAAGCAAGGCTGGGAACTTGTTTCCCAGAGAGAGACTTCACAGAGTTCTAACAATTTATTAGGCCACCTTACTGGGAAGGACCGAAGCCCAGACAATGGTAGTCAATGGTGGGCAAGGGACCATATACCTTGACTGGGACTGCTATTTAAACTTTGATCTCAGTACAGGACCTCAAAGAAGACTGGGGAAGGAGGGGCTGTTCAATGGATTGCTTTGTCTGTCTTCCCAAAGTAGCCACATTGAAGAAAATCTCCTTTTCCTGCTTTTTAAATTTAGTCTTTTTAATGGCTTACTGAGGAAGTGTGGCTGTACCTGGCTCAGGACATAGGCTGTGACCTCCAAGTTCTGCAGCAGTACCATTGAGCTCTATCCCCAGCCCCTGTGGCAACCTAAGATCCCTGGAGCAAAGTGGAGTCTTTCCTAAGCACAGGGCAGCGTGTCTCTGCTTCAGTGGTAGCTTCCTGTAAATAGCAAGAAGATTATCACTTGGAAGTCCCTAAATTGAACTGTTTGCTGAGCGTAAGTCTACAGTTATAGGGCCGACTTAATTTTTGTTTAAAGTAGATATTACCAAAATGCTTATCTAAAACATTTAACCCATTGATTTGGCAAACCACGTTGGGTCGTGTAATCAATTGAACCAGGGGATCTGAGTAACTATTTTTGAGACAGAATAGAGGAGGGTTGTTTGCAGCTTCCCCCCCCCCCCCCTTTTTTTTTGTTCCCCCCCCCCCCCCCCCCCCCCCCCCCCCCCCCCCCCCCGTTTAGGAGCTTATTAATCCATTAGCCTACTCTGGATGGTCCCTTGTTAGCAGCTCTAGTGTCCAGGATAGACTAGGGTTTTTGCTGCTTTCTGGAAGTTTTCTTTCTTAGGGAGAGGCCACAAGCTGTGTGAATGAAGCCATCTGCAAGCTGGCCACGTTTTTCTCTGTTCCCATTTCTCTGGCATGCTGAATGTCAGGCTGGAAATCCAGGCATGGCACAGGAGCTGTCAGAGCCTGGATGACTAGCTGGAAATGTCATTCAGCACAAATTTTTTTCTAACACAAAAGATATAGCATTCATTCAGAAATGAGTATTTATAAAAGTGGAAAGAGTAGGTTGTGGGACCTGGGATGATGAAAGCATTTACACTTGGTGATTCCAGTATAGTGTGGAATGAGGCCCATCAAAGAGAATGGTAGTAGATACCTGACCATTTGAATGCTGGGAAATAATTTCCAGAGTGCTAGTCTGGCTTCAATTTCATTATCTTTCAAAGTATTTTTAGTTCAAATTAAATTATCTGAGCTCAGTGCAGATGTTACTTCCCTACTGGTTTTTCCTCCTTGCTGGAGAACCTAGTTGGCTTGCTAAGAATTATAACATTGGTAGCAATGTAGAGGGAAGAACAGAGCAGGCTCTGATGCCTATAATTGGAATTCTGCTTTACTCTACCTCTTCATGTTGTGACAGCTCTTAGATGTCCTAGGAAATGGCTTCTATGTGTAGCCTACCAGAAGTAAATCTCCATTTTGGCGCTCTTTGGTTCTGGAAGGCACCACCCTGCTTCTACAGCTAGCTGTTGGTGAACATTGTTCAGTCATGTGTAGGCAGAGGTAAGTTCCCACAGATATCATTCATATATATATATATATATATATATATATATATATATATATATACAAATAAGTCTCAAGAGGAGCCCATAATTAGGGTAGAAATAGGATTGTAACATGATTGGCAGGCCTGGGAGGCAGAACACAGGAGATGCTCATAGCATATTCCAAATGATGCCACCCACTGTTTGCACACAGTTTATTATGAACAAGGAGATTTCTGCTTTTTGCTGTCATGGCCATTTGCACAGTGTTATTTATATTTTCTCTGATTAATACAAATTTGATCACAATACCTTCTTTGTTGTTCCTTGCAGCTGATTCTGCATGGCACCACCAAGTCCTGACTTTTCACCCATTTTTTTGGAAGCTGTAATATTGTTGTGCCTTGCTTCTCTTGTTTACATTTTGCCTTTCCTACAAGCTTATCGCTGTCAGTAGCTGGGGGGTGGCTGGTAGATACTTTGTGTTCTGCTCTGTTATACCTAATATAGTACCAGAAATCAAAGAAAATCCAATTGAGAACAATGCTAGCATGTAGGAGGCATAACACAGAATAAACCAAAGAATCTCTGACTTCCATCTTCATAGAACATCCCATAAGATCTCGACTCTCATCTGTGAACACCTGCTGTATATCATGTGGCTGTTAGAAACCCCTGAACAAGTGGGGTTCTTCTGATCTCTGGTATACTGGTGATGATACTATATGGTATACTGAGAATTTGGCTGCTGGAAGGGGAAGGGACACATGTTCTTGGTATTCCTACTGTTTGTAGGAACCACACAATGAATCTGTAATTGGTAATGAGTTCTTTTCCTACTTTGAAGGAAAATTTTTTTCCTTCCTACTCCAAAAAGTTCTCTAGTGCCCCTTTAATGAAGGATACCATAGCACGTAGAGTGGATTTGGAGATTTATCTTCCTTTCTATTCTCATGGAGCTACTAGCTCTCTGTATACATTCACAAATGTTTTACACAACAGTGAATTATAGCAATAAGTAGCAAAAACTTGCTTCCCAACTTCTTCCTCCATTTTTACAGTTGGTGCTTAATGGCCTCAAGTATTGAACACCCGCGTGCGCATGCATGTGTGTGTGTGTGTGTGTGTAGAGAGAGAGAGAGAGAGAGAGAGAGAGATTCTGTGCTGCCTACACACTGTAGTGGCTTTAGTAGCTTGAGTTTGAATGAAGGAAAACAAAGTAAAAGCAGTCTCCTCAGATATAATAAAGTAATTCCCCAGACCTGATTCACAGCAGTAGTGTCATGTTGCATTCTGAGTTTTATCACTTCATCACCTTTAAAATAATCATTACTCTATCTTATGGACAGAATCAGCTCATAAATCTCAAAAAGCTAATTATGTTTTCTTACTGGTGTTGCCCGGGTCCTGATGAGCTCCCTCCTGTTTCTAGGTTAGCTGTTAGAAAGGGGGGGTGCATATGAACGTGGACAAGTATGTCCTGGTAATTGCAAATCACTGAGAAAGGAATAATGATATTTTGCCATTAAAGGCATTTTCTACCACTTGGTTATGCTAAAATGAGCATGAGAGAGTCCAATTTCAAATCAAAGAGGGTAATTATCTTGCTTCTTTATCATTTATGTAAATTGGTTAGGGATGGGGAAGACTGAGGAACACATTAACCCAAAGGATGTGAAGCACATTTTCTCTCTGACAGGCGAGTGGGGAAAAGAAAAAGTATTTTGAGAGCTTTTTAATCACAGGAGGACTTTAGAATTTTATTTCCTTTATCTTTTGTTTTGTATGATTCTCTTTTCTCATGAACACTTGAATGAATTTGATGTGTGTCCATGTATCAAAAGATTCTATCGGCAAGTAGTAGAGGCTAGCCACTCAAATCAGCATATGCGCCCCACCTCCCCATCATGTTGGGAGATTGAGGAGACACCTCTTCAGACGGGCTAGCGTCAGTGATCAAAAGATGAACAGTCATTATCCACTAATAATAGGGCTCTGTGTGTGTGTGTACACACATCTGTGTGTGCATACATGCCACATACATGTTTGCACATGCATGTACATATGTCAGAGGGACAACTTCTGGGGAGATGGTTCTCTCCTTCTACCATGTGGGCTCTGGGGATCGAACTTAGATCATCAGACTTGGTGGTAAACATGCCAGCTGAGATATCTTGCCAGCCTATTTAATTTTATTTAAAAATGTTTTGTCATAACTGAATCATAAGAATCATTATATCTGAAACCACTTAGTCTTAAAGGAAATGCTGAAAATGCTGAAGAAATCTTTAAAAATTTTTCTCTTGGGGTACCTGTGCTGCTCTTCTCTCACTGAACATCCGACAAGACAACCTGTTGAGAGTGAAGGTGAGTTAGTTCCCATAGTTCAACTCTCCCAGGTCTTCTTCTGAGATGCTTTATATGCTCTTTTACCTCTTTTGGGAGGTTTACGGTTAAGTTTCTTCTGTTTTGCATGTTTCAGAAATTTCAGGACTGTGACTATCCCTCAGACAGAATGCTTGGCTTTGCTTTTGGTGCACTGTCTGGTGCTTGCCTTATCTCAGGATGGAATCCCAAACTATGACAATATAAGCAGCCTGCCAGTGGGGTGTTCTTTGCTCCTTTGTGGCAATCACCTTTATTGCTGTTCACTTTTCCTGATTGCTTCTCTGACATTTCCATGAAAATTACTCAGGGCAGCTGAACTAGATAAATTAGTTAAATTAGATAAATTAGTTAAATTAGATAAATTAAAAAAAAAATTGACATTTTGGCAGTGCTAAACTCATTAGCTGTGTTAGCCAGGAGTCCTGCTTTTACTGGGGTGGCATCCTGAGCATGTGACTGTAGGTTGGGGAAGATAAAGACCTTACCGATCCGATCCTAATTAGCAAGGGTAATAAATGGCAAAACAGTTTGTGGGAGTTCCTGAATAACATTAATCAGATTTAGAAAGCTACCACAGTTTAATCATTTGTTTCAGTGTGACTGGGGGAAAAAACAAAAAACAAAACCCACATTATTCTAGAGATAGAAGTGCACATTTGATGTGCTCTATAGCAGTAACTAAATTGAAGAGATCGTCTAATCACGCCTTATCATTCAGGATCACATTGGGAAACCTTATTATATAGTAAGGAGCTGATTGGTCAGGGGTTCTCCACAGGAAAGCCCATTGGAGTCTAAAGGCCCAGTTCCCACCTGGAGAGAGAACTCTGGGCTCTGGCCTAGGAAAAGAAAAACAAACAACCTTGCCTGTTGTTTTTGAGGAGAAAAGTCCATACATGCTGCACAATCCTGAGGCTTCATACCTATCTCATCCCCACCTTCCCAGTCACCCTGCCTGCCATGGCCACTGCCCCTTGCTTTTAGCTACTGCTTTTCTTTTGTCCTTTTGGTGTGTCTTGTTTCTCACTTTTCAGGTAAATAAGTGTGACTTTTATAGCTCGTTGTTAATGTTTGTTAATGTTTCTATCTGCAGTCCTGCCCTAACCAGTCAGTGTGCCATTGGGTGAAATTACTGGGTCCTCTACTCTGGTGTCTTTTAACTGCTGATTCTGTTTTCTTCTTAAGCCCAGTGCTTAGGGTTAGGGTTTTTTTAAAAACAGCTAAAACTAGTTTCTAGATCATCAAAGATTTACTAGCACGTGTTTGAAATGAATCCACACTTCCCAAACTGAAAAAGTTTGGTTTTGGCAATAGCTTCTGGGTTGTATTCTTCAGCTCTGCTGTTCCTGTAATATGGATACCCAGGGACCTAGCTTTATCAAAGAATTTTGCTTACCTCATCGATTTGGAAGCTTAAAGTTGAAATGGCATGGGGCTTTGTGATACTTGGCTGATGGAACTCATGGGAAGGAGGATCCAGAGAAGGCTAGATGAGGCTAAGCTTGTCCTTTTTACCTCATGTTCTCACCCTGATTTCCCTCCCTTCCTCACTCTTCTCTTTCCCTCTCCCCCCCTCCCCCAACAGGCCACTCCCTAGCAGCAATACTTTTTTATGGAGAGCCTTTTGAGATGCCCCATCTTCCTCAGTTCCACTTAATCACTTCAACCCATGCTATTGTTTGAAACTGTGCCACTACAAGTCCCTTCCCTTAATATTCAGATAACTGACCCTCTGGCGGCTCTCATGAGAGGTGTGCACTCATGCAGCTCCTCTTGGAGAAACCTTTTCAGTTTCAGCTGGTCATGGTATAGGAGACAGTGCTTTATAGGGGAGTTTCAGACATCTTGGGTAGGATTGGAGATGTGGTTAGGAGGAAAAGGAGGAAAGGGTCGTTTCTGTAAGCCAGCTTTGCCTCAGACATGTGGGCTCCAAGATTCAATTGGGAAGGTGAGAGACACTGAGAAGAAAGGGAGCAATGCAGGGTAAAACATATAGAGGTAGCTGGTTTGGATTTTTTTCCTTTGTGATTCTACTTTATTTCCTTTGGGCATTTTCATGTAAAGAAATAATGTACTTTGCACAGCCCCCCATGTCCCCCTATCTTTCTTCCATCTTGCCCCTCCCGTTAGTCCCTTAGATCATTTTGCTTCAACTTTCATGTCACATCATGGTTTGTTTGTATCTGAATAAAATCCAAGAACCACAAATTAGAGAAAACATGTAATATTTGTCTTTCTGAGACTGATTTAATTTGTTTAATGTTATCTCCATTTGTATTAGAGATAGAAAACACGTTTAATAGCCTCATTGAGATATAATTCATATACCATGTAACTTATCTATACACAATGTACAATTTCGTGGTTTCAATATATTTCCAGGGCAGTGTAGCCATTATCATAGTCTGAGTTTAGAACATTTTGTCATCTCCAAAGAAACCCATTTTTTTTTTTTTTTTTTTTTTTTAGCAAATCATTCCCTCCCTCAGGGTAAGTGTTTATTTCTGTGGCTATGGATTTTCCTATTCTGAAAACTGTGTTCTTTTGGCCTTCTGTATCCATGATTCTGCACATGTGGACTCAATCGACCACAGACCAAAAATATTCAGGAAAACAACTAGGTCTGTACTGATTGGGTACAGATTTTTTTTCTTATTATTCCTTAGACAATGTAGCACGACTTTTTATATAGCGTTTACATGGTATTGGGTATTATATATCTAGAGGGCATTCAAACAATATGGGAGAATATGCATATATTCTGTGAAAATATATTCTTTTCTGTATGAATTTTCTATAAGCATCCTAGGATTCTCGGCTACAATTTGTAATAATTGGCCTTTTGTGACTGGCCTTTTTCGTTTGCCATCTGTATTAGTTACATTCCCTGCTCTTGCAACAAGATACCAGATAAAAACAAGCTGAGGAAGGAGGGGTTTGTTTTGGTTCACAGTATGAGGTTAGAGTCTGTCATGGCAGAGAAGGCCTGGTGACAGGAGTGTGAAGCAACTGGAATTACTATTCCTCCTATTGCCAGCAGGAAGCAAAGGGAAAGAAATGAATACTCATGATCAGCTGTCTTTCTCCATTTTGTTCAATCCAGGACCATACATAGCTCATGGAATGGTGTCCCACCACGGTTAACCTAGTACCTGAATAACAAACATGCTCTGAGGTTTGTTTCCATGTGATTTCTCAATCCCATCGAATCAGCAATCAAGATCAGCCATCACCGTGTGTTTTCAAGCTTTGTCCCTATTAGGTATAAGTATGTAGCTAGGTTTTGGTTTGGAATCCAATGGGAGTGGCTGCCTCATGCAGTAAGTGAAAAAGAAGGTGTAACACTGTACTCAGTAATGATGGCTATGAAGATCATCTATGTGTGTGAACATGGGTTGATTTATATGTGAATTTGGGCGCAAGGGGTTATAACCTTTTCCTGGAGAGAAGATAAGTTCTAGGGGCAAGGGGATAAAATTTGGGCACAACTACATTTGAGTTGCTGATGACACATGTGTGAGTCTGATGATTCTCTTAGGAAGTCACTTTGGTGATAATGCTGAGAGGTGAGGGGGGTTTTCGAAAGTCAGTCAGTGAGGGTTGAGCACTGGAGAGGCACTGCTTAAGTAGAGATACAGTTGAAGGGGGAGGGAAGGAGGGAAAGGAAAGAGGAAGAGGGTAGGAGCAAGAAAGCACCTTGGAGGCTGGGGGCAGTGTTAAACCTGTTTTGCTGAAATGGTTTAACGATGTGATCATTGCTAAATTCTCCTAATTAGTGAACTGTTGGCCAAGTCATGCCTGTACAGGCTCCTCTGACCCAATTTACTATTGGCCCAAGGCCACATGTGCTAACTGGTCAGTAATTTAGGCTGTTAATTGAAAAAACAAAATGAAACAAAACAAAGTGTTCTGGCTTTGAAATGTGTCCTCGATCCTAGGTTGACTCTGTGACATAATCTTTTTTTATATTATAGGGCTGTTTTGTTTTGTTTTGTTTGGCTACACAAGGCACTTCCTTGCTGGAACACTGGGGCTTCTTACTTCATATGCAAGAAGGTGTACCAAAAAGCTAGGTGTAAAGGTGATGTCTTTAGATGTAAGGAGGTGGTACTGTCCTTTTGGCACCCATCCCTTTCCCAGACAAACATGACCAAACCAGCTGTGAGATACTGGGGATTCCCAGGCACTATGGCAAGCCCTGTTGTGTTGTGTAATCATATGGAAAAGGTATAATTGATGACTGGTAGGTGGACAGGAGAGTGCTGCTTTGGGAGTTACTGTCTACTCTGCATTTAGTTCCTGTCCCAGTTTCTTTTTTCTTTCTTTCTTTCTTTTTTTTTTTTTTTTTTTTTTTCTTGTACTGCTGAAGGGTCAGGTTTTAATGTCCAAGTCCTCCAGCCCAGCCATTCCCACAGCCCTGTTGTTTACTCAGGTGGTGGCTGGCCTGCCTCATCTGGACCTTCTGTGGTGGCTGTCCCATCATCCTCAGGCACCAATTCCTTGTCCAGTTTCAACTAGCCCATGTAGAGACCCTACATACACCACAAACCCAGAACAGACTAGCAGCCAGCACTGAGCACACCGGAAGCAACACCTACAAGCAGCAGATGCATGGGTCCCCACAGTGGAGGCCTCTATGTCATGCACAGACCACCCAGCAGGAAGAACCCATAGATAGGAATCTTCCAGGCTCATGTCACTGCTTGAAGGAGATGACCTCAACATCTGATGACAGAAGTCCATTTCAGAACCAGGAGAGGAAAGCTGTCTCTTGTGCCTTGTGGAAGAACCAAGCATTGGTCCGATCCAGCTTAGACACTCTGGGTATGGGGAGGTGGGAATTGGGGGTGGGGGAACGGTGGCCAGGGGGCGAAGGAACTGCTTGGGTCCCTGCTGGGGTTGGGCGGCGGCAGCAACCCCCTGAAGCACAGGCAGGCCGACCACCAGCTGCTTCCCATGACGCCTCTTTTTGGTTTTTCAAGACAAGGTTCCTCCAGGTAGCCGTGGCTGTCCTGGAACTCACTCTGTAGACCAGGCTGGTCTGGAATTCAGAGAGACCCGCCAGCCTCTGCCTCCCTAGTGCTTGGATTAAAGGCATGCACTACCACACCCCCCTGCCCTTTTCAGAATTGACAGCAATACTTTGATGGTGGTCGAGGGAGTATGTGTGTATGAGTTTACTGAGAAGAGAAAAGAAAAGCCAGAAAATGTAATATAAACTGGAGGTAGACCATGATCTGAGCTGTAACCGGAAGTGCAGATATGTCAAGAGCCAAGAGAAATGAACCTCCTTTTACCTGGACTTCGGCATAGTACCTAGGATGTAAGTGAAACCTGAAACTACTCCTAGCCTGGCCCTGAAACAGGGAAGTGATAAGCTCTGCTTATGATCTAGGGGACTCGATGTACAGCTCGGGAGGAATGTGATATTGAGAGGATCAAGTGAAACCATGTGCAGAGTGTTGCCTGAGTTCCCACTGACTCATGAGGACAGATGCAAGGGAATTTATTTGACTTTTACATAAACTACCTTGGGTGATTTAGGGATCTTGAAACCCAAAGTGTCCAGAATACCACGGAGGGGAGCCTGGGGACTTTTAGAACTGCTATGGGGACCTCTGTAGAACCCAGTGAATGTGATGTAAATAGGGCTGCATGACTGACTGTGGTCTCAGAGAAGCAGCTGTGGACATTGAGATCGGACAGAGCCTAGGATATCTTTACTTGGCTATTAACTAAAAGGAAAATATGTATTAAAAGTGCTAGGCTGTGGTGGTGGGGAAGCATAAAAATATTTTACCTTTGCAGGTCGTGCGGTCTGTCACTCTATGGCCCACTCACTGCTCTCAGAGGTAGGAGCAGCCATAAACAACATATAAGGAAATGTATGCACTGTGTTCTAAATTTACTGACGGTGATGCTTGAATTTCATATAATTTTTGTATGGCACAAGGTTCTTTTGAGTATTTTTTAATCTATTAAAAATGTGAATTCCCTTCTTAGCTTGCAGGCTACACAGATGCACGTGGTGGTCTGTAGGCTACAGCTGACAGATCCCTGGAGTATCCTATGGAAGTAAGGGACTGTGATTTTTATGGTGGCTGAGGTGAGTGAGAAGAGCCGGCACTGAGTGTATGTACTGAAAGTTCAGCTTTTTTATTAGCCCCCGAGGACCTATAAACTGCTGGCTTTCATCCATCTAACCCATGCGACAAAGGAAAGTTCTTAAATTTGGTGAGAGGGTTTTATATGGGAACCAATGGTCAGTAGCCTCACACCCTACTCATCTTTACTTGGGCACTCCAGTCACTGTGTTAGGGGAATAGTCAAGTACTGTGGAAGATTTAGGTAGAAACATTGGGTTAATAGGAAAGTACTCTTATAAGTGACCATCAGTGAATCTCATACACTTGCTTATGATGTACAGTCTGAGAGTCTGATGTGCGCACACAGGAAACTGTTGCAACAGTCAGAAAACGAGCTGTTTACCTTCCACAATGACCTCTCCTCATTCCCTTCTTTTTCCCCCTTCAGGTACTCACCCCACCTTCTGTCTCTACACATAGTTTATACTTTTTGGAGTTTTGCAGAAATAGAATTTTAAAATATATTCTTTCATTTTGGGTCTGGCTTCTTTCGTGCAACGTAATATCAAGGGTCATTCCTGTGGCTGAACATGTCAATAATTTAGTGGGTTTTGTTGTTGCTGCTGTTGCTTTGTTTTTTATTGCTGAGTACCGTGTCATTGAATAGATACTCAAAATTTCCTTGTTTGTCTGTCATCAGGCATTTGAATGTTTCTTGTTCTTTTCTTTCTTTTTTTTTTTTTTTGAGTGGTTTATAGTTTGTGGATATCACAAGTAAATGTCTCAACAGTTGCATGTCCTCCCTTTATAGGCACACCTCTCACTTCCCCATAGTAAGTGCTTAGAAGCAGATAATGTGGAAACACAGCCATATGGAGAGAGTATGTTTAACTTCCCTTGAGAAACTCCCAAACTCTTTCCCCCCAGTGGCTGTGTAGGAGGGCTACTTCCTTTCCAGGTCCTTGACAGTTAAGAGGAGCTTCAGGAAACAGCTCCAGGGCAACTTCCCATTCACCCTACAGGCTGTGGGAAACCCCCAAAAGTCACATCCTTAAAGATGAGATATTTAGTGCCTCTTTTGTTTCCAGAACATTCCTACAGAGCGAGGAATCAACACACCAAATGGAGTGTGAGGCTTATGCAAAGTAATTGTCATCCCTCCCCCACCTTTCCTTTTACCCCATAAGTGTAAGTCCACCCTTTCTTCTCCTTCATTTTCTTACTCCTTTCATTTCCTTTTCTTTCACTGTGGTCAAGTGTGAAGTTCCCTCTTGATCTGGGTGGAATTTGAATGAGAGTCCTGCAGTTTTCTTCCACTTTTCTTCTGGTGAATGTCTCTGGAGATGAAGACTCTTCTGGAGACAACCCCTTGGGTAATGGCTATGTCACAGCTTTTACTTTCCAGGCTAGCTTCCTTGAAATGAAATTATTGCAACCTTTCGGCCCTGCCCCTGGGAGTCATGTTACTCTGAGACTTGAGATATTGCTGAAAACACGAAAGTTGAGCCTGGCATCAACAGCCAGTTTTGTAGTGCCCTAGGTAGAGATTTCTTATGTCCAGGGACATTCCAATGTCTGTTGTTTGTCCAGGTGAATCCAGGCTGTCACTGGGTGATTAGCCATAGCATAACTATGACCCGTTTCTGTGGTATCCGGTATCTGGTCCAGACAAGTGTTCTGAGCAGATATCTCCCTTTATACACTCCATTTCCCGATCTCAGCTCTCAGCTTGATACCTACTCAGTCCCTTCTCATTACAGTGACTTGAGTTAGTGGAGCTCTCCTCCCATCATGAACCATGTTGGAAAGTTCTGTTATGCCCAGTTCACAAAACCGTAAGACAAGCCAGGAAGGCTCCAACTCGATGCAAAAGCAAAAGGATCTTTAATTGGGGGTACGAGCCATGGCAAGGTCCATCACGTGTTCTCCATGCAGGGAGTCTGTGAATGGCCCTGAACCTGGAAAATCTGAGGCTTTTAAGGGCTAGGCAAGGGCAGGGGTGCACAGTTAGGCAGGTGTTCATATCATACAGAATCACATTTGGCCTTGTAAGATGAGCTCTGAGAGTCCTCTGGTAACCTTGTCCTCAGGAGGCAAAGGAAACTCCCAGTTAACAAATAAGTCATTTTGAGAGCCCTTCGTTATCTATGGCTCTGTCCAGACAGTCACTCAAGGCCTCTGAGTGAGGGAAAGCTAGGTTCTCAGGTTTTCTTTTTTATTTTACTTTTGTGAGTTTGTTGTAGCAGATGAGGGTGAGTAAGAACTCTCGGACAGGGCATGATGAGAGACTGGGGTGTTTGTTCTTTCAGTTCGTTGACCCATCAATGCTGCTAACCTACAGGATGATTTGGAGGGGACACGGTCTCAACTTCTTAGGATCCATCTTGAGAATACCATCCCCTAAGGGGCAAAGAACTGGGGACTTTAGTTTCTTTCCAGTGCTTCTAGGCCGGGATGGTAGGGACTATGGTGGTGACTCAGGGGACTCACTGATGGTGCTATGGTGTAAAACCAAAGCTTGAAATCGACTTTCTAGAAGGGTATGTATTGAGACTAGAGAACTACACAAGTAGGAAAAAAGCATTTTTCGAATTGGGTTTTGGGGATCATGTGTCTGCATTCCAACCGTTTTACTCCATCAGCTTCCAGTGACAGTGTGGGTGTTCGTCTGTGTTCTGAGCACACACTGAACCCCTGCGAGGACAGGCTGATTAATCTGGGTGGAACAGCAGAAGTGTGCTTCCTCAGAAGTATCCCTATCACCTGGGTAGACGTTAGATTATTGGGCCTTGATCCAGACCCACTAACTTGAAAATCAGGGCATGGGGCTGAGGAAAATTCTTAACAGGGCTCCGGTGGTTGTATCGCAGTTGTGTATTCTACAGGACTAGCTACTTTCTTTATTACCAGGAGACTAAATCCCAGCACTCAGGAGGCAGAAGCAGAGGCAGGTGGATCTTTGTGACTTTGGGGCCAGCCTGGTCTACATAGTCAATTCCAGTCAGAGTTGCACAGTAAGACTCTGCCTCAAAAACAAAAACAAAAGTAAAAGGACAAACAACCAATAAATGATAGGGAACAATAATGACATGTGTGATAATTTATATGTAATACTTTGTGATCAGTAACTGCTGATGATGAATAGGATTTTTAAAAGGAAAGGTAGTATACTAGAGAGGATAAAGGTGTAAAATATGGGTGGTGACCTAATGAATTTTCAAGCAAGAACATAGAAGAGATATATACAGTTATTAGACCAGAAAGGAAAGGAAAATCTTTTCTACCAAGGATAACTTTTCTCTAGTTGACAGCAAATGTGAGAGTTGAAATCAGAGAAACTTAACGTACTCAGGGTCATGGGCCTGGTTTTAATTTTGCTGGAATCTTTTGATCTTGTATTCATAGCCAAAACCAAAGAGTCTTACAGAGCCTGAAAGTACCTGGCAGTGGAATAGGTCCTGCATTCTGCATCAATCTTTTTGGAAAGCCCTTTAGACACATGAGAAGCGAGCACTGAGTTGGATTAATTAATCTATCTATATTGGTGGGTAGTTATACAAACCCACAGGCCTTTCATTCTTGAATAACTAGTTAGTTTGGTGTGCACTTCAGCAGCAGTGATGGAAATAGGTTTAAGGAATTATATAGCATCTTGTACACTAGTAGTCCTCACTCTTCCTAATGCTGTAACCCTTTAACACAGTTCCTCACGTGGTGACACAGCCATAAAATGATTTTCATTGCTACCTCATAATGGTAATTTTGCTACTGCTCTGAATTATAATGTGTTTAATCTGTGTTTCCCAGTGGTTTTAGGTGACCACTGGGAAAGGGTTGCTCAACCTGTAGAGGGGTGGTGACCTACAGGTTGAAAACCATTGGCCTCAATGACGAATACTTCAGGTTTTGGACTCAACCCTTTTACTGTGTCAGAGTGTCAAAAGGAAGATACGTTTTGGAAGTGTTTGTAGATATGTGTTTCTTTTCATCCCGTGTGACACTAGACAGCAGCTCATTTCTTTCAGGTCGTCAAGACTTGATAGGATTGCTAATTAATTCATTTCTTTGTGTCAGTTAAGTTGAGTGACATTCTCAAACATTAAATATAAGCTTAGAGGTTATAATACTTACATCTATATTTGTAAATTCTTCAAGCAAAGAAATGGATGCTTAGGTTTGGAGAGATGGCTCAGCAGTTAAGCAATCCCTGCTCTTGGAGAGGACCCAAGTTTGAGTCTCAGCATTCATGGCCCAATGCTCAAAACTGTAACTTCAGCTTTACAGGTTCTGACCCCCTCTTCTGGCTTCTGAGAGCCCCTGGTTTCATATGGCCAAACACACAGTCACTTGTATACACACAGTTAAGAATAAAAATGTAAACAGAAATAGGTATCTGTTTCCACATCAGAAAAAGTTTGGGTTCAGTTTTTGGCACCATGTTACCCAGTAGAGGAAAGCCTCAGGAATCGCTGTGAGTGTGCAGCTGAGGCTGCGGGTTATAGGCTGCTTTGGGGCCTGTTTCCCCTTCACTTGATGAACACTTTCCACTGTCATTATAACTTTGTAAATATAACATATTGTGAAAATGTAGCGCGACTTACAATTTCTTGAACACCAAAGCCACTTAAACTTGCACAGAAGTAAAATCATGTTGAGAAAAGCACCTGGCTGTTTATTACCAGTGATAAAATCTGAGCTTTTAAGAGAGAAAAGAGAGATTTTGGAAAACCCGTATTTCTCTGCCTGGGCATGACAGCATCCCAATACTTACAGATAGTTTTGCTAAGAGTCGTGCTAATACATATCAGCCTTTTTTGTTGTTGTTTGGTTTGGTTTGTTGTTAGATGGGGTACGTGTGACCCAGGTTGCTCTTGAAGGCACTGAAGAAGCTGCACTGGGATTACAGACACATGCCACCGTGCCTGCCTTTTGCAGTGCAGTTGAACCCGGGACTTTGTGCCTGGTGGGCAAGCACATTTTCAGCTAAGTTACATTTGCAGCCCACTAATATGGGTATTTCAATATTCATTTTATTTGTATGAGTTTTTGGTTGGATGTACATATATATATCATGTATGCACCTCGTGCCCAAGCAAGTCAAGGAGGGCATCAAAACCCCCTGGAATTGGAGTTATGGTTGGTTATGAAACTGACCCATTTCTCCAGAACCCTTTTCACTATTAAAAAAAAAAAACTTTCTTGCTTTAATTCATTAATTTGTGTGTGTTTGTGTGTGGGCATTTGCATGCAGTAGTGCACATGTGGAGGATAGAGGGACATAGGATGACTTACAGGAGTTGGTTCTTGACTTCTACCATGTGGGTTCTGGGAACAGAACCCAGGTTGTCATGCCTGGTGGCTAGTGCCTTTATCTGCTAAGCTATCATACTGAACCTCAGAAAAACTTCGATGGATAAATAAGAATTTAAGTGTCCATGTTAGAGGGGTACTGTTTGATTTTTAGCATGTTTCATTGCCGTTATTAATGACTGTGATGTTGTTCATGCTTTCTGAAGAAATGTATCAGCATTAGGAGTGCTGCATAACTCAGTGAAGCAGGGTTTCCCCAAAGTTGTCCATGGGTAAAGGACCTTGTCAGAGTTTGAGATGAATTATTACATTTAATCTAGTAGTCTTCAGATTTTATGTTGCAGCCTTTCTAAATAAAGGCTTTAGGAAGCCTTTATTTCTGTGTATATAGTGTTCGCCATAATGTATGTATGTGCACCATTTGTGTCTGGTGTTAACGGAGGCATGGGATCCCCTGAAAATGGAGTTACAGTTAATTTTTATAGCTAATGTGCAAGTGGTGAGGACTGAACCTGGGTTCTCTGCAAGAGAAGTAAACATTCTTAATTGCTGAGTCATCTTTCGAGCTTTGTTTTAAAATTATATACTGACAATTTATCATTGTATGCCTTTTGGGGAGTATTAAATAGTATTGGAACTTACAAATACAACATAGAATAATTAAATCAAGCTATGAATGTATGTACACTCAAATCTTTTCTGGTTAGACCATTTGAAATTTAAATTATTGGTTGTATTTAATATGTTGTACATAGGGCTCAGAAATGAAACACAAATTCTTCCTTAGACTTTGTTCTCTTTGAATGCTGCCTTTCCATTCCCCTGGCCTTCCAGACTTTGGCAGCCACCACTCTACTCCGTGCTGATGTGTGTTGTTTTCTTGGGGTCCACATATATGTGAGAACATTTGTTATTTTTCTATGTGTGGTTCATCTCACATAGCATAATATTCTACAAATCCACCCACATTGTCACAATGGACTAAATTTCCTTTTTGAAGGATGCATAGTATTGTTTTGTGTTGTGGACTATTATTATTCTGGGGGTTAGCAACACCCCTTACAGCCCTCTGGTTCCTGAGTAAACAACGTGGACACACTATATTCTATTAATGAGATGTAGTGCATAAGCTGGAAAGGCTCTGAACTAATACTAATCCTACCACCCTTAAAAACCAGAAAAATGCCCATCATTTGCCAATCTGGTGACTGCTGGGCTGTCAGTCTGTCCTCTGGGGGCATTTCACTTAGCCACTGTGTTCCTGGTCCGTCATGTCTAATGGAGACCTCCTGTTCTCTCTGTCTCCTTTCTCCTTCCATCTTTCCCCATCTGTCTCTGGTCTCTTCTGAGACCCACCACCCACTTCCAACTCCTGCCTTCTTATTCTCTCTCTGTCCAACTACAGGCTGCCAGCAACTTTTATTATCCAATCAGGAATAACTGGGGAGCACTCTTAACATCACATTGATACAGGAGAAGGTTCAATATTCATTACAATGCCCATGGCAGGGCAGCAACCAGGTCTCCAGGCACTGAAATCAGCATCTGAAAATACAGTGTACAAGACCCTCCTCCAACAGTTTTGTATTTTCATTTACTGTATTCTCTCTGTGTATTGATATCCATCCACTTGTCACTTGGGTCTTTTCTATTCCTTGCTCATTGTAAAGAAAGCTGCAATAACAGGGTTACTGGCTTCCTATCTTTATGGTAAATGCTCAGAACTAGGCTTGCTGGATTGTAATTAGCTTTTAATAAATCTTCATTTTTTTAAATTTGGGGGGAATACCAAAAAAACTATGTAAAATTATCTGTAAAGACAGCAGGGCTGGAGAGGTGGCTCAGAGGTTAAGAGCACTGGCTGTTCTTCCCAAGGTCCTGAGTTCAATTCCCAGCAACCACATGGTGGCTCACAGCCATCTACATTGAGATCTGTCCGGGCATATATGTAGAGCAAATACTGTATACATAATAAATAAATAAAAAATGTTTAAAAAAAAAGAAGACAGCAATTTTCCATTTTCTGGCACTGTGTGTTTGAGTTGAGATGTTTGCTCAATGCTTCAGCCTAAACACTGTTCCAAAGCAGGAGGAAAGCAGGGCGAGACACTCCTCACATTGAAAAGGTTTTTAAAAAATATACCATGCCACCATTTCCACTAAACTCTCATGTGCAAAATGTAAGTTTCTATGAACTCTATTTAACTAACATGTAATTTAAAGTCATTTATTTTTTTAATATTTTTATTTATTTACCTTTATTTTATGTGCATTGGTGTTTTGCCTACACGTGTTTCTATGTGAAAGCATCTAATCTTGAACTTACAGACAGTTGTGAGCTGCCATGTGGGTGCTGGGATTTGAACCCTGGTCCTCTAGAAGAGCAGTCAGTGTCCCTTACCACTGAGCCATCTCTCCAGCCCCTTAAAAGCCATTTTTTAATGTAGTATGTGTTAAGTAGTAATAGAAATAATCCACACAAAGCCTGTTAGGCTCATCAGTAATGTAGGATGTAAAGATTCTAAGACCCAAAGTCTGAGAAACAATGAGTTAGGTGAATGTCTATTTAAAGATTTCTTTTGTTTTGACTTTCTGATTTCTTTTTAAATCTAAGACATTTTTGTTTTTTAAAAACCTAGTATCACAGCTGGGAACCTCTGAAAATGAAAACGGCTATTGTTTGAAATTGACGATGTACTACTTCCTGCGAATGGGTGTTTGTTTCAATGTATAAGGCAAGTCATGACGAACTCCTGACCCATGTCCAAGGAAAGCCTTAAAAAGGCTATCACAAGGAAGTTAAAGGAGCACATCTTAGTTTTCCCTTTACTTATGCTTTTAAGTTATTAACGATTCTTGGGTTTTTTGGTTTTTCGAGACAAAGTTTCTCTGTCTAATAGTCCTGGCTGTCCTGGACTCACTTTGTAGACGAGGCTGGCCTCCAACTCACAGAGATACACCTGCCTCTGCCTCTCAAGTGCTGGGATTAAAGGCGTGGGCCACCATGCCTGGCTTAAGTTATTAATTCTTAGGACCAGCCTCCTCCTCATCACTTTGAACTGTCTTATGTGTCGTGTTCCTTCCTAGGTGTATCAAAACACATCCTGAGGTCTGGGTTACAGATTTACTTTGGTACCTGCCTTTTTATGACTTTTGAGTTTTTAATGACGTAGGCCATGTGTGAAGATAATGTGTACTTTACTATTCCATGAAATTTTTCAGTTTTTCTATTTCTAGACTCATTGTATAGTTTACTTAGACATTTTGGTTGAGACTTGACTTTTTCTAAAAATATATATTTACTCCAGTAACAAATTGGCATTCTGTGGTACTGGAAAGCCCCTGAGGGCTGAGAAGAAACAATGTGGTATCACACCAGCCTTTGCAAATGCCCTTGGAAGAACATTAAGAGCAAAATGATTTCCAATTAATTTCATTTTCTTTTGATAAATGATAATGGGTCTTCCTGTATTTTCAAAGGCCATCTTTACGCCATGATGGAATTAACCTTGTGGGTAACCATGTGGGATTAGAAGTCAAGACTGAATAATTTTGTATAATCATGATCACTAAGTAATCTTCAGTTCTTGACTAAGTGAGAAACATGGCATGTTTATTTTTTTTACTGAGTTGGGCTTTGTTTATAACAGCAGAGCAGTTCACAAATGAGTGAGAATAGAAAATAGGAAATGCATTCATGCATTTCTCTGTTATGAACCCACTGTTTGATTTTGTGTGTGTGTGTGTGTTTGGAGAAGCCTCTTTCCAGTTAATTTGACTGATGGGGGCAAGGTATGTGGGTGTTTTGGGGTTTTTTTTCTTGCTTTTATTATTGTAAATCATGAGGGTAAGGCCACTTTTATAGAAACCCCCTTCCTGTCTTTTACACATTATCCACCTGGAAGTTGAACATATCACTCCAGATCTTTTGGTCTAAGTAATGGATGGGAAACAGAAACTGTAATTATGTGGTCAAAAAAATGAGGACACATCCTAATCTTCCCATATGGTCTCTTAATTTACTGTCAAATTATTTTAAAAGTTTTAATTAGCATAATTAAGCAGAGTAAGTGATTAAGATACACTATTTTATGTGTTGAATCACAGCATTTAATAGGAGCTTTAAACTTAATTACCTCTTCAAACCCAGGCCAGGTGTGAGGCACACATCTAACAACATAGTTAGTGTCTTTACAGGCTAGAACTGTTTCCTATCTTAGCTTCCCAGCTGGGTTCTAGAGTGTTCTTGTTCCCTTGTGTTTATCTTAGTCTAGTGATCTCCCAATACTTTGTTGTCCCCCAAGGTACACTTGTTATGTCATTTTATTCCATATGTTCATAAAAACTTTGCATTGATTTTATTTCATTCCCTTTTGCCTTGCCCACATGCAAATACTTTTATTTCCTTTTACCACCATCCCTCTTTTTAAAAATACTAATTCCCACACCTCCTTCAATGAGATCTTTGAAAATACAGTGCCTTGCAAAACTGCCATCCACTCAGAGTGTTTGATTATTTGCTAGTTTTGCTCTAGTTAAACTTCAAAACTGCCACCCTGTTCTTTGTTCTCATTGGGTCCTTGTGTGCAATGGTAATTATATAGCCTTAACTTATCGCTTAGAGTGCTGATATAAAGGACTTGGAGTTGGCCCTGTTCAGTGGAAATTTGTGTTTCTGACCTCAGGCTGCTTCCAGTATAGGTTCAAGACACAGAATAAAAAGACTAATGGAGACTCTATGCAGGAGCCAAATCTGAGCTCCCTGGTTGCCAAAAGATCTGTATCTCAAAGGAGTGAAACTTCATATTAAATTCAATGCAGATGAATGTGACTGTGTGTGACTGAGAAGTGGCTCACCTGGATGACTGTGGCTTTGGCTGGGCTGCTCCATGGTCAGTAGTGCCCACTAATAAATTCTGATCTCAGTCCAAAAGAAAAAACGAAGCAAAAAACAAACAGGCAAAAACAAAAAACAAAACAAAACAAAACAAAAAAACTAGAACTACTTCAACTCCAATCAGACCTCTCAGTTTCAGCAGATATTTTGGTTGCTTCCTTTATGGAAGGGAGGACTTTTAAAGTTCTGGTTTTCTCACCTTGTCACCATACTTGCAAGATTATGTACTGGTATCATCCATTTGTCCACCCCCTTGCACCACCTCATCCAACCCATGCACACATCCATGAATCCACCTATCCACTCACTCATCCACCCCTGCACTCTCCATGCACCCATCTGTTAGTCCATCCATCTGCCCACCCACCCACTCATCCATGTATTCATCTACCCATCTCTCTACCCATCCACCTATCCATGTACCCTCTCCACCCACCCCATCCACCCAGTCACTTCACCATCATCAACTCATCTCCCCATCTGCCCATCCATGTCAGAATGGAAGAGGTTTCCTTTGTGCACATGTATGCTTGGTGCTTTCTGCTGCCACTGAGGCTGTTTAGTTGGTTAATACTTGTCTCATGGTCTGTAGGCCATTCCTTTTTAGTGACTTCCTAACAGCTTTTAGATTGTGTGTGTGTGTGTGTGTGTGTGTGTACATGCACATGTGCATATGTGAGTGTGTGTACATGCACGTGTGCGCATGTGAGCAACTGTGCATATGTGTGTGTGAACATGCACCCAAGCCAGAGGAGGAAGCTAGCTATTTCCTTCTGTCATGCTCCCTTTATTCCACTGAGATTGGGTCTCTCACTGAACCTAGAACTAAGCTGCAGTCTGGAAAGCCTCATTGATCCTCTTGTCTCTGGCCTGCACAGTGCTGGGGCTATAGGCTCACGTGGCCATATCCAGCTTCCTGCATGGGGGCTAGAGATCAGAATTAATGTCCCCATCCTTGTGAAGTAAGCACCCT
Source organism: Lophiomys imhausi (assembly GCA_907164525.1). Taxonomy (NCBI): domain Eukaryota; kingdom Metazoa; phylum Chordata; class Mammalia; order Rodentia; family Muridae; genus Lophiomys; species Lophiomys imhausi. The sequence goes on along the minus strand of CAJQZJ010032362.1, from coordinate 8,281,822 downwards.
TGCCCACTTAGCCACCTCCCTAACCCCAAAACTCCCTCTTCAACTTATCTTTGCTCTCTCTGTGCTCTTAATGGTTGCCATTCTTTGCACTCCTCCCTCTCCTTCTTTTCTCTGGCTTATCTTGTATCTGTCTTCCTGGGGGGGGGGGTGTCTGAATCTCACTGCTCCCATTTTTCAAGTCATTTTTTCTCCATTATCATAAGTCTCCTTCTGATTAAATTTACCTTTCACACATTTTCAGTCAGAACACTGACTGCATTCTGTTGAATGGCTGCTCTCTCCTCCCACTGTCACTACCGGTCTTCTGTCTTTTTATCTTTTCTTTCCTCCTTCCCTCTCCTCCTCCTGGCTGCTTCATTACCACAGAGGTCTTGGAGGTTCTAGTTTTGGCTTCTTTTTCTCAGCTTCATACTCTCTGGACATTGTCAGAGTTGGTCACATCCTGGTGTTAAGGCCCAGGTGTGATAGCAGGCTGACTCTGCTCCTATATATCATACTGGAATACAATGATGGAATGTGGTACTGGGAATGTCTGCCAAAACCCCAGACACTCTGAAACTGAATGAACCTATGCTAAAAAGCTCCATTTGCTTTTATTCGTCAGGGCTACAAATTGCCTCTAACCTCCACTGACAATGTAGAGGGGAAGGAGGTGGTTTGTGACAGCTTCACAATTTGTGATTATGGAAAGGACCTAATGGCATGATGGTTAGCCACCCAGACCCAGTTCCACTTACAAAGACCAAAATGGAGCTTAGGCACCTTGATGGATATAAGAAAGCGTGATCCACGTCTCAGGATAGATTTTGGGTGTATTCTAGCTCAGCTTTCTGCAAAGCAGCATATACGATGATGATATATTGAAATAAAACAGAAATTGACATTAACTCTATTTTCAAACCCATAGTAATTGTGTCCCCAAAGTTGTCACTGCTCCTAGTGTTTCAAGGCTTTGAGAATGAAGCTGGGTCAGCAGAGGGACACAGGGCTTGTGTAGACACCTACCTCCTGTGACACTGGTTGATTTCAGGCACCCCAGAAATGAATTCACCCTTATCAAATTTGCCATTTTAAGAAATGATATGACATCTGTGTCTCTAAGTCCATGCAGACATGTTTATTGAACTTGAGTTCTGTCTTAGTTTATTTTCTTATTGATGTGATAAAATATTCTCTAAAGCAACTAAGGGAGAAAGAGTTTATTTTAACTTATGGTTCAAGGTGCAGTCCCACATGGCAGGCAAGTCAAGTCTACAAAAGCTTGAAGCAACTGGACATGTGGCTCCTACAATCAGGAAGCGTGGAGGCATTAGCGCATTCTGCTGCTTAGTTTCCTTTCTCCATTTATTCAGCTCAGGATCTCAGCCAGGGAATTGTGCCACCCACAGTGGGCAGGTCTTCCTGTTTCCATAAACAAAATCAAGGTAATCCCCATGTGCATATGTAGACCCAGATGATTCTATATTCTGCCATTAACACTTAGCACTAACTATTGTAAGCTCCAGGTTCCTTGGATATGCCATGTGTCTGGCCTTGAAATCTTTGCACTTGTTTTTTCCTATGTTTAGAGAACCTGCTACATGTGCATTTTTTCCCAGGGTTATTTTCTTGGCTGTGGCCTAAGTGCCTGCTCTCTCCTTCTGCAGTAACTCCTATTAATAACTATTTTAATGGTGTGGTGACTCCTTGTATCCTTGTATACCTTGTAAACCTTGAATCACAAATGCCGGTCTTAGAGACAGATGATGTCTTTCTTTGTCTGCTTTACTTTTGTGTTTTTGTTTTGAGACAGACTCTTATTATGTAGACCAGGCTAAGATTGATCTCAGAGATCTGCCTGCCTGTACCTATGCTACTAGGCCCAGCTGATTTCTTATTTTCTTGTATGATCTCAGCACCTGGCACTGTGTTTGGCATTGATTCTGGATAAGTGAACGAGTATATGTGCTGGTTAAGGACAAGCTTTGATTCACTGAGAAGTGGTATCACCTATCTGTTCTGCATGGAAATGTTGGAAAGCAAGCATCCTTTATTGCAGACACAGGGCTAGGGCCGCAATAATGCCACACTGGTTCCCTTTGAATCGGAACCTTCCATTTGAATTCAATTTGTTTAGGGTGTGATGAATTCTCAGAACAGACACACCCAATTTAAAATATAAATTAATTCATGGGAAATTATATAGCTCTTCTGAGCCATGTATTTTGTGTTTATAAACTCCCTTTCCTGTTTTACTGGGGCCCAGTAGTGCAACATGCATTGTCTCAGTGTCCTGATGTCTCATATTCAGCATAGGGATTGACATGTGGGTAGGTAAAAGGAAGAATGTGTGTACAGGCTTCATGAGATACTTCCAATCATATTCCCAAGGCTGTGAAGATGAGATCTCTCTGGAACCTGGTAAAGAATACAGTTGTGAGTCACAAGTGTCGGGGCCTGGTTCAGAATGGAAAAGGGCATTCTACCCTAATGGACCACACTTAGCAGTAACACAAGAGTTGTAAACCTGTGAGGATACAGTATTCCCAACCAAGACACTAGGAAAGACAGGGAAAGGGGCAAAGCCTTCTCCTTAAGCAAGATATGCCTTCTTATTCTTAAAAACATCCTTGAAGGACACTGGCTCACTTATGGATTTTGAATGATCCAGGTGCAGCAGAGGCAGGGAATTATGGCTGTTTTCTTTGCAACAACAAGTGATTACTTGTCATTCTTTCAAGACCATAATATATCAACCCCTATCCCCTTCCCTTCCTAGTCCCTCTTTCTCTTCTCTATTCTCCCCTTTTTTTCCTCTCCGCTTCACCTCCTTCTCCCCCCTTCTTCCCCTTCTCCTGCTCCTCTCCCTTCTGTCTGTATGTGTGCATAACTCTTTTGAATACTGTGTTAATGGGTGCACTCTTTTCAGGACATGCTTTGAACTGTCTGTCATGCTGAAATCTTGTTATGTGGACTGCTTTGTAGCTTCCTATTTCAAATCTTCTGCATCATATGGCTGTTTCTTCAGACCCTGGGAGTTTTCTCCCAGATGTCACAATTTGCTAGAATCCCCTGGTTTCCCTCACTCTGCTTAACACCCTGTGACTGAGATCTGTTCTTTGGATCTTGAAGAATCTGGTTTCATTCTTTCTTTTTCACCACTTTCTTGTCCTGTCCTACAACCCCCCCCCCCAACTTAAAAAATAAATAATTGCTGTAGGCCTGCTGGACTAACTCTTAGACAGTCCTATGCAACTTTTTTTTTTAACTTTTCTACTTACTCTTACATGATTTCTTGGGAATCCCATTGTGCATTTTTTCTTGATCCTTTCTATTGAATCTTTAGTTTCAAAACTCCACATTTTAATTGTAGTATGCTCCCTTTTCATAATGTCTTGATTTCATGTATATAATGTGTGTTTTCTAGTATCTGGCTACAGTTAGATTTTTTTTTTCTTATCCTGAAAATTGTTTCATGATTTACTATCTCCATTTCTTCTGATGTTAGTTCTATATTGTTCCCCTGCACTGTTTTCTGTGTCTGGAGATCTTTGGCTAACTATGCAGATTCCCACATGAAGGACAGTAGCTGCTGGTCTTTTCTCTGTGCTTTCTTAGGTACTTCCTAGTCTTGCATGAGAAAGGGTGTTCCTAAGTGATGAAATTGAGCATGCAGTGTGTCAAAGAGCCTGTTCTGCTTTAGGATGTGCCAAGGTAAAGGAAACACACCAGATTGAAGTTCCCTCTCAGCAGGAACCAGATCCTCCTAACCAATCACTCTACACTTGCAGTATCATATTATCTTTGTATGTATGTATATATATTTACTTAATTTTGTTATATAAAGTATGCTGTCATTTCATTTATGAGAACTTTTAATGCGTTGTGTATGGGATGATGTTTTGGTTCTTAATTTGGACACCCTAGAGCATTACACGTTAAAAGTATCTCATGTTTCTGAGAAAACAATTTTCATAGAAATATATTAATAAGAATTTCAAAAGGTCCAGAACAACCTGTAGACAGAAATAAACTGTGCACACAGGCTTCGTGTTTTCATGTTCCCCTTCAGCAGACAATCACTATTAGCAGGTTTTTGCATACTTTCAGAAAAGTTTTTGGTATACAGATTTAAGGAAAATCATTTTGGTGGTATGTTTACTATGGCTTAGGCTCAGAGTGAGACATGATAGGGAAACCAGAGGCTGGGCACCCCAGCAACTGCATGGATCCACTTGAAGGGTGTGTGAAAGGAAGGAAGTTCCAGCATGTTCTCTGGAGGTGATTTCATTTCACAATTGTCAGTGAGATGTCAGGGGTAAATGGGACCTGGTTGCAGCAAAGACAATAGGCTCCTGCTGATGATCCTGTGGACACAGGGTGGGGCGTTATGCCCCTTAACCCACTGACCATACAGAGTCTGAATGCTTTGATTGTTTGTAAACCAAGAAAACCTTAGTAACTCTGCTCTGGTTCCTTTTCCCTCCCCTCAGGCCACTAGAAGGTTTATGACATGAGTCAGCAAAAGCATTTGTTACTGCGTAGTGTTATTCTGGTCCTGCAGCAAACTGCAAGCTCAGCACTCATCAGGTACCCGTGGGCGTATTTGGTCTACTGCAAGTGTTTTGTTGTTGTTTTCAACTTTAGTTGAGAGTTATTGAAATTGAGAGATCTGTGGCTAGAGCAGTGGTTCTCAACCGTCCTAATGCTGTGACCCTTTAAGGCAGTTACTCATGTTGTGGTGACCCCAACTATAAAATTATAACTGTAATTTTGCTACTGTTATGAATTGTAATGTAAATATTAGAATATATAAATATCTGATGTATAGGATATCTGATATGTGGGATATCTGTTATGTGACCCCCCCCCCAAAGGGATTGATTGCAAACCACAGGTTGAAAACCACTGGGCTGGTAGATGGTTTTGTGGTTTAAAAAGCACTTGGTTGCTCTTCTAGAGGACTCATTTTAATTTCCAGCATTGTGTGTAATTCTAGTTCCCTGGGATACTACACCCTCTTCTGGCTTCTGAAGGCACTGCACACATATGGTGCATAAAGATGCCTGCAGGTAAAACACCCATATCCATAAAATATAGGTAAATAGATTAAAATCCCTCCAAAAACAGCTTAAACTTAAAAAAAAATAAAATTGATCATTCCCCTTTGAAGCTGGATTCATGGCTCCTCTCAAGAAGTTGGAAAGTGTGGCAACACACCAGAGTGTTCCTAGCCTAGCTTGAGTAGCTGCTGCCCATGTAGAAGGGCCATATCTTTCCCATATGGCCCAGATAATACCAGTGAGCTTTATCTTGCTCTCTTGGCTAGTTTAGATACAGCCAGACCAGTGTAGTCCTTTTTGTATCCATGAGCGGAGACATCTCCCCGTAAGACATTTCGTGCTGTCTGTTGTAGTTTGAGTATGAAATGTTCTCTGCAGGCTCCAGTGTTTCAACACTTGGCTTCCAGTTATTGAGACTTGTTTTTTTGAGACAGGATCTTACTATGCAGCAAAGCCAATCTGGAATTCTCTAGCCTCGAACTCACAGAGGTCCAGTGACTCTGCCTCCAGATAGTGGGATTAAAGACCCTGACTTATGAGAATGCTATTTTCAAAGGTTGTGGAGCCTTTAGGAGGTGGAGCCTCATGTGGTAAGTGGGTAATGGGGGGGGGGGCAGGCCTTTTTGCTTAGCAGTCTTCCTGGACTTCCTTGTGCTCCCTTTGCTTTCTGACTCTGAAAATAACATCAGCAGGACACAGTTCTTCCACCACCCAACTCTTCCTGTCGTGATGGACCATATCCCTTCTATACCTGTGAGCCAAAATACCCACTTCCTCTATTAAGTTGCCTCTTGGAAGGTACTTGGTCTCAGCAGTGAATGAGAAAATTAACTAATACACTGACAGAAGCCATTTGTAGAATTTGTAGAAAATGTCCTGTCTTATGGTGGGATTCTGTTTCTAAGCTCAAATGAAAAGTATAGAAAAATGAAACGTATAGAATGAAACCTTTGATTTTTAAAAGCTGTGATTTAGTCTAAGTAATGGTAACTTTCATTGAAGAAGAAGAAAAAAACTAGTGATGACTAAGAGATAGGAAAACAGCCCCTGTGGCTTGTCCAGATGATGTGAATTTTCCTGATTGTTTTGGTCAGCACACCAGCCATTCACAAACCTTAGTGTCACAACTAGGATTCTTGAGTCCATGCTGTTAACTGGGCAGAATAATTTATTCAGTCCCGGGAAGCAGGGCTGGATAATGTGGCCCTGAGTGCCTTGGATAAATGTTCTGCCAACGAGGAAAAGGTATAAAGAACTCTTTGTAAGGGAATGGGTGGGGAGAACATTGTCAGTGAGACAGTTTATGGGAGCAATGTGCCCTGATGCTTACCTGCTTGAGGGCGGTGTTTTTCTAAGACCATTCTCCTAAGTTACCTTTGTGAGTGTAGGTTGAACTTGGATTGACCCCAGAATTTCCAATCTTTGCAACATAGAAAGTAGAAAGATAGTGTTACCCATGCTGGGAGCCCAGCCCTTTAGCAAAGACCACATGTTTTCCAGTGTTTGGCTGCCTTCATCTTCAGTTGTGAGCCATTGAATATCTGACCTGAGTTCCCTGTACCACTTACATGAACGGTTCCATGCATGTCTCAGGAAGTATGTGACATAACTTTGTGACTGATGTTAAGATTCCCATAGCGGGAACACAGGATCATGGAAAAGGTCTGGAAATGTAAGCCGTTTAACAGCATGTATGTATGAAGGCACCTGTCTTATGTACAAAGGAGTAGGCTTGGGAAGGCTGATGCTACCTTGGAATGCTGCCTTAAGAAATAGTTTCTGATCCCTACTGGGTCCCTGTCATTCTGGGAGTCCTCTGAATAGTGTTACCTTCCCTTTCCCACATTCCCCTTTGCTTCTGTGTGAACCAAGGGGGCTGGGCTGCACTACCTCAGGAGCAGTTTTCCCAGTCCTGACATCTGACTGTCATTTATTCTTGTCATCTTTGCTTGAGAGATTAAAGTTGACAGGGGAGGTGCTTCACAGTGACTCTCCTCAGGGATAATGTGGCCTCTTGTCCCCTGAGCTAATGACGTTCGAGCATTCAGCATAATACAGGATACTGATAAGTCTTCACTGACCAACTTGAGCTCCTGCTGCCCAAAGCCCATTCCCAGACTAAGGCGGGCAGCACTAACCTTGCAGAGAAATAATTCTGTTACGGTTTTATCTGGATCTTGATGTACCTGAGAAGTTTTCTCCTTTCTAGGTGTTTTTATTATTTATTATGGTTTTATCTGGGTCTTGATGTGCCTAGGATATTTTCTACTTATCTAGGTGTTCCTGAATTCTGCAATATATATTTTACTTTATTGTTTTACTTTGGGGATCTCTGAAGACTATGAATTGAAATCTAAAGAGGAGTGTCTTAAGGCAGATCCTAGAATCACAGAGCGGTTTAGCAGATGGTGAAACCAAATGTGCAGAGGTATGTGGTGGCACTGGAGTGAATGGGACCAGAGGCCGGCCCCGTCTGTCTGGTTGTGGAGGATGCTGAGTGAGGTAGGGTCTTGTTTTTGTCCCAACACTGAAGAGTGGCAAATCCACACCCTGCAGACCCAGGCATTTACAGACAGCCTGATTCCCCTGACCATGTTTTGTGAGGTGAGCTAGGGGGGAGAAAAGGTTCCAGAGGAGATGAAATGAGTAAGGGATCAGCATCTAGACCAGACAGGAGAGAACAGGTTCCTCTCATAAGAAGGCTTGGGTTTGGTCAAAGCTAGAGGAAGTCTTGTTTTCACAGAAATCTATGAAAGGAAAGAAAAACTGGCTCAGACACCGAGATTGGACCACAAGGAACAGTTTTCATTGGAGTTCACTTCAGTAAAGCCAGGAAAATCTGTCACTGTCATCTCCCTGATGACTGGCGGGGCTTTCTGTGTTTTTTATTTGGTCCAAAGTGAATCTTGTTTCTGATTGACATTTTCAAAGGAGACTGGTTTTTGTAGTGTAAACAAATGGAACTCAGTTCCACTCATCAGCTTACCAATGCCTTTTTGAGTCCACTGAGGGGGTGGCATCCGATCGGGCATTTGGATCAGAGCAAACGTGTTTTTCTGTGTGTCTGTGTATGAGTGGGGAGGGTAGGTTAAGAAATTGCAGCTCCTGGACCAAGAAACAGAAAACTATTCTGCTCTCTTCTTATATCAAAAGGCCACTGTTGGTATAGAGGGAAAATGACTTCTCTATTCAAGACCATTCTTGGTAAATAAATGTATTGGACCAACCAGACCTAAGGTATGACATCTTTGTGTGTAGTGTGTGTTTGATTTAGAAGGTCAACCAGGGTTCAACCTAAGTAAGTACAGAAAGAAACCAGACAGTTCCTTACACCTTTCTTCATAAATCTACTTTGTCTAGATGTAAAATGTGCTTTAATATATCTGCAGTGATGCAGGTAGTGAGGACTGGTCACCAGGTTAAAACTGAATGGATTACCCACTCTCTCCAAGGTCTAATCACCTCTTCCAATGTGTTCATTTACAGTGTTTCCTTGGGCACTTAATGCTACTGAGCTGTGAAACTTCTTCCTTCCTTTTTCCTTATGCTCTCATTATTTTCTTAGCCTTCTCTTGAGCCTTTTCTCTTTTCTTTTGAGAGAGACATGGTTTTTCTGTGTTACCTTGGCTGTCTTGGAGCTTGCTATGTAGACCAGGCTGGCCTCCAACTCACAGAGATCCACCCGCCTCTGCCTCTTGACTGCTAGGATTGTGTGCCTGCATCTCTTCCCAGCTACCTTTTCCTTTTTTACTTAAGCCCTTCCTTCCCTGCTTCTCCTGGCCCTCTGGTTTCGGGAAATATATGTGAGACTGAGTTCAGGACTCTTTGGGCATCTTAATCATGCTTAAGGCCCGGCTCTTAGTTCTGAACAACACTCCACATTGTTCTTTGTAGGGCTTTAGCTTAATATCCAATCTCAGCCTGTATATGTATGTTCATAGATGACAATACTTTATTCCTTTAGAACATCCTTCCTTGTGATTATTCTTCCTGCTTTCCAGGCTATATCCACACATACCTGCATCGTGTAGTTTTTTGTTGCTTCTCCCTAGAGCCAAGTCATCTGGCCTCTTCAGGTATCTTTCCAAGCCCTCCTTAAGGTGCTGCCTTTTTTTCTACCACTTTTCTTCATACTAAAACTTCTGACTAAGGAAGTGTCTGCTAGTAGACACTGAGTGGCTGCTTGGAATTAGCTTGGCAATGAAGGCACTGCTGTTTCTCTGCTGCCTCTCTTGAACTCACTTTGTCCTCACTTTATTGAGTGTATCAGGAGACATCTCAGCATCCATTTTTGTGTACAGGTTAGGGCCTACACTCCCATCTCCCTCTCCAGTTTACTGAAGTGATTTTCATCTGTGGTCTGCTCTCTATCTGCCAATGGCCTCCCAGCTTCAGAGTTCCCTTAGTGAAGGGTCCCTTTTCAGTAGTCCTTTAAGGTTTTTTTTTTCTTATCTAATTATTACCTGTGTAATAATTTATGTGTACCTATGTCCTATTATGTGATTATGTCCCTACCTATTTAGTATTATGTCCTATAGCTCCATCTTCCCCGGGAGTTTTGAAAGCTGTGCCTGGGGCAGGGAGCATGTCCCAATAGTATAGTTTTCCAGTGCCTAACATCTTCCTTTCACAAACTATTTGAGGAAAAAGGTAGAAAGAAAGGTCTCTGTGGTAGATCAAACAAGGGACCAGGTGAAGAAAGCCTCCAAATGTCACAGGGAACATCACCAAGTTTCTTCCTCTTCCCTGGCCTCAGTTTTGTTTTGTTTTTGTTTTTGTTTTGTTTTGTGTGTGTGTGTGTGTGTGTGTGTGTGTGTGTGTGTGTGTGTGTATCTCAATGTCCTATGAGGCCCCTGAGGACTTGGAGACACTGCAGCTCAGCCTCTGCCTTCCCATTCCTAGAATGAGACAGAGTGGAGTTGACAGAGCAGCCTGGGACTTACTGAAGACAACATGATACAACAGAAGGGTGTTTTCCAAACTGTAACCACAGGAGTGATGAGACAACCTTACGAAATGAGTGAAAAAGCTAACAACTGGAGACCAAAGGCATCATCTCTCCTTGGGATTCATTTTCTTGACTCACAACCACTGTCTGTGTCCATAGAACTAACTCCTTTTTCCGTTCATTCCCGATGCCTGCCTGAGCCAGCAAACATCAGACACTTTTAAGAGGCTCCCTGGGCCTTCCTGGTCTTCTCAAAACCGGGTTCACTGCTTCCCCATCTCTTGTCTGGAAACTATTGCTAAATTCCCTTAGGTCCCATAAAATCACATCACTTCCCTCCCTCTGCCGGGGTGAGGGTCCATTTTCATCACCCCTTTCCTGCTCAGCAACAAGAAACCTCGGTTCTCATGATAGTTTGCTTTTGGAAGAATGCATTTTCCAACTTGCCAATTAAAAAAATATGCCAGTGGGTGAGGATTTGTTTGCAGCAAGTCTGTGCTCTAGGACAAAGCATGTGACATCCCATTTTAACTGCCTTCAGAGACTTAAAACTCCTAGGATCTTGGTTTGCTGACACTCTGGAAATTCTGACTGAATGTTATTTTCTTTCTATTGTTTATCAAATTCTCTTCCAGTAAACCATCTTTTATTATTAAATTGTAATTTCTGTCTTTTCTAGCAAGACTTGTTTCTCTATTGTTCAGTATCTTTCCCTTGGGAAATGCATGTGGCCAGTATCATATCTCAAAAAGCCTTTTAAACAAGATCTTTCCAAACCTCTGAAGTAAATCCTGTTCTCCTTGTCCTCTGTGTCACATGAAGCCCAGACATCTAGACATTTTCTGATCCCATTAGATGCTGATTACAATGTTGGCCCTTACTCCTGGTGACTTTTTTTTCCCCTTTGTTTCCAAGTGACAGTGGCTTTAAATTGTCTCAATAGGAATTCTTTATGACTTAAATCCCTTTGGATTTCCTTTTTTGGGGGCAGGGGAGACATAAGGGAGGATATAAAAAGGTGGGGGTTTTGAGACATTTGTTCCTGTAAGGGAGAGAAGCTGCCTAGTCCGTGGAGGGTTGCTGATAGACAGCATAGCTTCACGGCCATCTGTAGGATTCCAAACTTGCTATCGCCTGGTGGAACTTTTCTTGTAGCCTCTACACCCTTGATTGCTGCAAAAAAGATTTCAACCAGGGCTGCATCCTGTACCTATCACCCTTGAGTCTGACCAGTTGGGTTGCTGATGGCTTGTGGAGATTAAAATGTTCAGTTGAGTTAAAACAACAGCACAATGAATGACAGCGAGAATACAAAAAAAGATGGATTTCTTTGGTTTGCTCCTCAAGGTTAGGGTTGAGTTGAGCTTCCATGGGGGTGGAGAAGCTACTTTACATGTGCATTTATAAAGTAAGAGGGCCGGGAGGTGGTGGTGTATACCTTTAATCCCAATACTTGGGAGACAAAGGCAAGCGGATCTCTTAGTTCTATAACATCCTGGTCTACAGAGTGAGTTCTAGGACAGCCAGGGCTACACAGAGAAACTCTGTCTCGAAAAAACAAAAAACAAAATAAAACAAACAAAAGAAGTAAGAACTACCCAGATTGCTTTAAATTTGTGTGTGTGTGTGTGTGTGTGTGTGTGTGTGTGTGTGTGTGTGTGTGT
>CAJQZJ010032362.1:8251042-8270158 GCA_907164525.1 Lophiomys imhausi | reverse complement strand
TGTGTGTGTGTGTGTGTGTGTGTGTGTGTGTGTGTGTGTGTGTGTGTTTTAAACCCACATTGACTTATCAATATTAATTTGTTTGTGCTTGTGGCCAGCATTTAGTGGGTAAATGACAGTGAAAGAGCCTGGGGTTTTGTGACAAATTTGTTGTTTCAATGATTTTCTTTCAAGTGTATTTGAGTGTGTGTCTGTGTTTAAGGGAATATAGAGATACACTGTTTGTGGAGGCTACTGGAGGGCAGTATGGCTTTCCTGACTTCAGGGAGCATCTTTTCTTGATGTTAGCTATCATTACATTCAGCACTCAAGAGGAGGAGTCAGCAGACTGGCTGAGTGAACGTACTTCTCTATGAGGACAGTAAAAGAGGGTTCACACTACTTATGTCTCCTTTTAGAGCCTGACATTTTCTCTCTCAGACGACATAAACTCTCAATCACAAGAGATATTCCAAGTAACCAAATGTCATATTTAGAAATGTTATTCAAAGGTTTTCTTTTTAAGCTGGGATTTCTGAAGTTTCAAAATGTATCAGCTGAACTTGAGAGCACATACTAAACACATTCTTGTTCCAGTTCCAGAGATTTGTATCAAGTATTAGATAATTCGGAGTATTTCCTTCAGTTGTTCAAAGTGAAACAACAGAAAGACAAAAATAGGTTGTATTTATTCATGCTGGCTTCATGAGTACACTATACTTAGCAATTTATTGTGTGTGTGTGTGTGTGTGTGTGTGTGTCTTTCATGAATGTGTATATGACTGCCCCATGTTTAAAATGTATTTGTAATTAAGGCCAGCCTTGTATTCCATTACATAGCTGTTTAAGGGTGAGAAAAGCATGCTTCCATTAAGAAATTCATTTATTAGGTAAGCCATATCTATTATAATCAATCGTTTAGATTTAGATAAGTTTAACATTTCCATATATTCTTTCCAAAGAAACACTTAATCGTGTTTTTGCAGGCTGTCTGTGCCTGTACTTACTAGAGAAGCAAACTGTTTACTGTTGCGGGGTGTTGACTTGAGTAGATTCTAATTGTAGCACAGCACCATGAACAAAGTTCCAAAGACTCAAGCTGGGAGCTAGGTAGATGAAAGAAACAGGAAGGTTGTAGTAAAACCAGAAGCAAACAGGAGTGGGGGAAAAATGGACTGTGTGTTGGTACTTTGCCAAAGATTGTTGTGCGTGTTAAGGGAAAGAAAGAGGAATATGGTTAGCACCAGAAAAGGGAAATAAGCAATGAAAAAAAAAAAAGGCATTGGGTGTAGTCTATTTGAGGAAGTTTTCATTTTTAAGGGTTGCCTGATTTGCTATCTTTTTCCGTGAGAGGAATTCTGTGCATACAGTGCTGAGCCATTTATCCCCACCTAAAGCAGCAGTCTACAGGTGGATTTGGGGACCAACCATTTGGACATTTTGTGTCCAGCCAATGTCTGGGAGTGTCTTGTGTTCTCAAGACAGACTTCTTCCTATCTCTCTCTTTGGTGGTGCCTGCTGTCTTTAGGCACTGAGGGCAACAAAACCTTGGGGAAGGGAAGGAGCAAATCGGGTCATGCTATGATTGGGATATTTTGTTCCCCAAGGAGTCATTTTGTTAAAGAATTGGTCCTCAGTGTGTCAGGGTTGAGGTGAGATGGACTTTTAAGATGCAGGAGAGAGTGGGAATTGATGGGGTCTGAGGGCGTGGCCCTTGAGGATGTTAAGGTGGTTTTTACAGGAACCCTGGGCTAGTTAGTTTTCAGTTATTAAACAAGAGCAAGCCTGACTGTTCTCCAGCCTCCCTAGCTTTCTACCTGGCAGTGTTTTCTCCTCCCTCTCTTATGCTTTTCTGCTCTTACGGTGCCATGACTATGAAGTCTTCACTGAAGCTTCGTTCCAGGCTTTGAATCTCCAGAAGCAGAAAGTAAATAAAACTTTGAAAATAGGTACCTAGCTTCGGGTGTTTTGTTACAGGAACAGAAAATCAATAAATAAAAGCATTTTGATTCATAGTTTATATTTTTACTTAATACCTCCCATCCCACCCTAATTCAAAGGTTTTGGTTTCTGATTCTTGTTGTTTTCAAACTTACTTTGTCCATACTTCTCTGATATTTAGTGAAGGTGGTCAAGACGAGAGTTCAATACTCTTAATGTATTTCAATTAAAACAGAGACCAGAAAGCTCAGTATCACTCTCTTGCTGAATTCTAGCTTCACCTTGCCTTTCTCTTCTGTGCCACACAATTTCTCTAAATGTGAACCTCTTTGTGCTTCCATGAGATCAAATTATTTATCTTGATACCCCCTTGCAGTTCTTGAGGCAGAACTGAATAAGTTAAACCAAGAATCATTCTGTCTACTTTCCTTTCCAAAACTTGAAATAAGTCCTTAGCTATCTTTCTTGCCATTCTCTTGCTTTTACATATTTCTGCCACTCTACCCCCTCTTGGAAAGGAGAGGTGGTTACTATGTAGTCAACCTGCCACATTTAGTCGTAGGCCAGTGTTTTCACACAAGAGAAATGCTTCCAGTTACTTGAGTTTCAATATAGTTGGATCAATATTCTGTATACCTGAAACTCTGCTATTGCTGTGCCGCTAAAGCTATTTCTAAATAATTTCTGAACAGCACATTGATCAACAAATTAGAGCATGCCCCAAAACATGGAGGGTAGTTGGTAAGCCCCATGTAAGAGGCTGAGTGTTGTTTTGGAGGAGCAGTGTTGTAGGGTGGGAAAGTGTGTCCTGTTGCCTAACTCCAGTACGCTGAGTCAAATGAACTCGCCTCTAGATCCAATTTCTTATTCTGTGAGTTAGAGTTATTCTGATTTATTTTCCTTCCTTCCTTTCTGTCCCCCCCATTGGCTTTTATAAAGAGGAAATGATTGCTATGTGGTCAATTCTACTACCAAATTTAGTCACAGACCAGTTAGGTTCTTCTTGGGTTTGCATTCAGTGAATATTGCTACAGACAACTTAAGGAGGATGCTTGTATGAAATCCACATGCCTGTCACTGTAAAGTTTTTAATTTATACCAGGAGTTTTTCAGTCTTGTAGAAGAAAAGTTGTTACCACATTTGTGGAATAGAACATGGTGTGTATTCCAGTTCTCAGTCCTCTGGCCAAGAGGCTTTGGTCCTGGGCACACATCCTGGCGAATTCTAATGCTTTTACATGCTTTGGTCCAGTAATTAATGTAAACTCAGTGAACTAAAGTGTCCACATCTCTCTCTGTCAGGTACAGGCTAGATGCCTAGAAATCCTTAGCATTAGACTCTGGAAGAAAGGGAATATGATATCTCTGCAATTTCTATAAAAAATTATCCTCACAAATAGTCCCACTGATCTTTTGACAAGCCATACTAGTGAAAATGTGTAGTTTGGTGTGACTAAACTGTATAAAGTAGAGAGCAGAAATGATGGCTATTGTGATGTATTTGTTCTATTGACTTGAGAGGCATGGACTGATCCAGCCCTCATGTAACCTTATATACAAATCACACACCACCATAGGATGCTCAGTCCAAAATAGTCTGAATCCTGTCAGCATAAAGTTTAGAAACATGTTTCAAAGAAGTTTTCAAAAGAAACAAGGAGGTCAGCCTGTGTAAGTCACGGAGTGACCTCAAGGCTCAAGTGTGAGGACTGGGTGTGGTGTTCAGACCACCTTGTCTTCTCTCTGTGTGTTAGTCAGTCTCAGTGCCAAGCCATTCACTGTCCTGGTGGAGGAGGATTGTGACTGTCTTTTGAGGCAGGAACTTTTCATTGTCAGACAGAAGGAGCAGAATAATTCTCAGAAGGAGCATAGTTGAGTAATTCCTGCCTGGAAGGACCACAGGTGCTTTCTGCCACCTGCTTCATGATCATGTGAAGAGTCAACTTAAAGATGGTGAGAAATGCAAACTTTGACTTCATAAGTAAGCAGGAAGGGGCTGCTAGAGGGATAGCGTATGAATGACCAGATGAGCTTTGTGTCTGGAATCTCAACCTGAGCTCCACGTGGAGAGCCAGTCATTCTCAACCACATTGCAAATCAGACACCAGGAAATGAGCAGAGCTCACAGAACCTGACCTGGACACTCTCTCTCTTCATTGATACTTGGATTCTACCAGAGAGGACTTGGCCAGTTCACTGTGGGAAATGTGAACATGACAAATGAATTCATGTACCATGTTGACTGAGTACCTCAGATTTAACCTTCATCCATATCAGCCATTTTCTTGAGGTGTTTGTCACAACTGTATTGCATTTTCATGGTTTGGACCATAAGTCTCATCCTGGTTTTATAACTAAGGTCCCTTTTGAGATGTGACTGAGTCCACATGGTCACACAGATCCAGGAACAGGCATGAGCACATCTGTAAGTCAGAGATACTGAACTGAGAACACGTGAAGAAGAAATATCCATTGCACTCCCCAGAGTGGAGAACTCGGAAGTTTTTCTCTTGGAACTCCTAGCTGGGATCCCAGATCTCCCACTACCCAGGAGATATTAAGAATCTAACAGCGTTCCCATAACAGATTTATTCCCAGGGCTATGCAACACACTTTTATAAAAAGCTATTGTTATAAATATTGATATAAATAATGCTGGTGTTATTACTTAGTAGTCTATGAACTTCTTGGTTAAAAAAAAAATAAAAGACACTGACATAGGAGGAATATGTCTTTAATCCCAGCCTTTGGAGGAAGAGGGGTGCTCATGAGCTGAAGACCAACTTGGGCTACATATAGAAAGACTGTTTGAAGAGAGGGAGGAGGAATAGAGAGACCCGGACGGGACAAGAACACCACATGAAGATCAACAGAACCAACCAATCTAAGCCCAGAGACTTACAGAGACTGAAACACTAATCAAAAAAAGGGGAAAAAAGAGCACATATAGACAGACCTAGGCCCCTCTATACATATATAGATGATAGACAACTTGACCTTAATATAGATCCCTTAGCAAGTGGTTGGGGGCGGGAAGGTGTCTGCCATGGGCTATGGTGCCTGTTAGTGGACATCTTACTCTAGCTGGGCTGCCATGTTGGGCACCAATGCAAAAAGGAAGTTCTTAGCCATCATGTGACTGTTGAACTGAGGGGGCTTGATGGGTGTCGGACCTTGGACCTCCCTCACTGGAGGAGAAGGAGAGGAGGGAGAAGGGGAAGAGAGTGGGAGGGTGGAACCAGGAGGAGTGGATGGAGGGGGGCTGTGATCAAAATTTAACTTGAATAAATAAATAAATGTTAATTAAAAAAGATTTTTTAAAAAAGCTAGAACTTTCTTAGCTTCGTATCTCTGATTTATGAATATGTACACATTTTATTAATGTTTTATATCCTATATGACAGAAACAAACTAGATGCTAAAGGACAAGATGAAAAATTAGCATGTAGATATATAGTCATTTACACCTCCATGAATTAGGACAATTACCTCATCTCTGGAACATTTGGTTTAATTTGCTTCGCAGATTGGAACAATTCCCCTCTCTCATGCTGTCCTCAGGGAGTGTTAAGTTTTAAACCAATGTTTCATGAAAACATTAGAACTAGAAAGTTGCTATATGGCAAGCCGTTGGTCTTCCTCTTCTGTGCCCCATTACCCTGAGGCTTGGACACAGGCATCATACACCCTGAGATGAGGCTGCTCTCTCCTTGCTCCCACACAGACAACACAACACCTAGACTGGCTACTTGGCTCTACTTAGAACTCAGCATTAGCAGCATTGACTTTTAAAATTTTAAAACACACAATGGCAAAATCTTGAAATTGAGGCAACAGCATAAACAGTATTCTTTTTGTTTCTTTTTTGTTTTTGTTTTGTTTTGGGGGGGTAGGGGTTGGGTGTCCTCAAGACAGGGACTTGATAGGTAGCTCTGGCTGTCCTTGAATTCACTATGTAGACTAGGCTGGCCTCAGAGATTTGCCTGCCTCTGCCTCCAGAGTTCTGTGATTAAAAGCAAGCACGAGGACACCTGGCAGAAAGATTTGTTGTAAGGTGCTGGAGTTTTCTTTCTTTCTTTCTTTTTAATTTAATTAGCAGCTTTCTTTTTGACGTTTTGAGTTTTTGATAGAAGAGCATCGTTTGTCATGTTATATGTTTAATTGTTGAATAGGAAATAGGAACAAAGACCGGAGTTGAAATATGCAAAATGCTGATAACTTTGTATGTGGCTTTTCTCTAATTTTTTTTCAGTGATGGTACTGCTTTGTTTACAAAGCAGAAGAATTGAATTTTTCACAAACGTCTCTGCCAATAAAAACAAACAAACAAAAAGAAAGAAAACTTTTGAAAACCCTTTAGTGGGTTTTGGGAATGTCTCTGTCTAGAGACAGCAAGAGGCAATGAAACAAAAGTTGGTATTTCACCCTTAACCGTATGTCCTTAACTACCAGGTGCCTATAACCCTAACTTCCTAATTCACACAGCGCCTGTTTTCTGAGTTTGCAAGGCTGAGTGTGCTGCTGCGATGAATGCTGCTGACAGCACATGGGAAGCCACCAAGAGCTGTACTCTTGATTCGATTCTCACTTTTATTTGTTAGTGCATATGAAGGGCTGTGTGTCTGCTAGCATGCTGTGGGGTGTGTGTGTGTGCATGCATTCATGTGCAAGTCAGACAGAGCCAACTTTCTGGAATTGCTTCTCTCTTTTTTACTCAGGGGATCCATGTATCAAATTCAGGTCATCAAGGCTCTGTGGCAATCATGGTAACTCATGGAACCATTGCACTGGTCCTAGCACTGCCTTCTTGGTCTCTCTCTCTCTCAAAAAAAAAAAACCAACTAAACAAAACAAAAAACCAAAAACAAACAAACAAACAAAAACCCAAAAACCAAAACCCAAAACAAACAAGAAATCTGACAGTGAGTGGGAATATCTGATCTCCTCCCACTGCCCACCTCTGCAGCCCTAATCCTGCCTCCCCTCTGTGGTACTCCAGTCATACTCATTCATGAACCTGTTTTTCTGCTATTGCTGAAAAGTAATTCGATTCTAACATTTTGGGCATGAAATGACTTGATTGTCAGTGTTGTGCTTTAGAAGCAAGTGCATCTCTGGAAATACACATCAACCTTCATGAGTGTGTTGGTTCTGTGAGAACCTTGGTGGTTTTTAATCAGTGTGGAGGTTTAGTGAATCTGAGGCTAGTCAGTGGAGCAGCTCTACATAGCCCACAAATCTCACGCTTTGTCTATAAAATATGGCTGCCCTGTTGTTCTTTACTTATTTTAACCTTGTAGCTTGTGATTATTTTCATGGAAGTAACCCTTCATGACATTGATTTCATGACCTAATTCAAGAGGCACCAGGTTTTCTGGTTTTTAACAGCAGGATGGACAAGTAGTTGTTGGTAGTGGATTTTCAATGAAGAGGCCTAGTCAATTCCCCAGCCTATGGCATATGATGTCTATGAAAAGATCCTTGTCATATTACTGCTATCTTGGTGTCCTGTAGTATACTCATGTGCATATATAATGCACACACACACACACAGTTTTGGTTCTATGAAATGTAAGAATTTCTATGTGGACAGATCTTATGTCACAAGCCTGTGTTCTCAGTACTTTAGGTAGAGACAGAAGCATCGGGTGTTCAAGGTCACCCACAGCAGCACATAAAATCTGATCAGCTACATGAGAGATGCTGTCTCTACTCTTCCCTTGGCAAAAAAAGATAAAATAAAGAAAATTGTATACTCATTAAAAGTAGAGATAGGGCTAGTGAGATGACGCCATAGGTAAAGGTACTTGCCAGCCAGGATGATGACCCAAATTCAGTCCCAGGAATCCACATGATTGAAGGAAAGAAACAAGTCCCAAGTCCCATCCTTTGCCATCTTGGTGTGATGCACTCATGTGCATATACACACAGGGACACACACAGATGCACATATAGAGACTAAATGTTAAGAATGTTAACAAAAATTAAAGTAGAAATAAAATGTACTGAACCTTAGTGATGTCAGTAGTATATCTATTCCAATTAAATATTTAACTTCAAACCATGTAACCGCATACCCTACAATTAATTCCCTGAACATCTATAGAGTTGGAAGTTTTCTTTGAATGGGCAGGTAAATGAATTAGCAAGTATTTAATGAATACTCTGAAGGGCATTTAGTATACCTGGGATCCATTTTCTATTTATTCTTGCCAATTTTTGTTTCACTTATTATAGTGCAAGCAACAGAAAATGTCTTCTTGGTTTTTAAACTGGGTTGTGGATTTTCATGAGTAAGGATGTACCAGGAACTACAGGGAAGCACTATGTGAGCATTGACTTACAGGGACAGAGTCCTGACCCAGCCCCCCAGCATTGCCACCCTGTCCCCCTGGCAAACACTGGACCAGCTTGAGGTTCTTCCTGTTTCTTTCTTTGGGTGCTAATTTGAGTTTTCATCTAGTCTCCTCTCAGCTTGTAGTTCAGTGTGGTAGTTTGAGTAAGAATGGTCCCCATTGGGCTCAAATATTTGAATACTTAGTCATCTGGAAGTAGAAGAACTTGAGAAGGAGTAGGAGGTGTGGGTTTGTTGGAGTAGATGTGACCTTGTTGAAGGCAGTATGTCGCTGGATGTGGACTTTGGGGTTTCAAAAGCACACACCAGGCCCAGTGTCACCTTTCTTCCTGCTACCTGCAGATCAAGATGTAGAACTTTCAGCCACTTCTCCAGCACCATGTCTGTCTGCATGCTGCCATGTTCCCTGCCATGTTGACAGTCGACTAAACCTCAAGCCCCAGTACTTTCCTATTATAAGATTTGCTGTGGTCATAGTGTCTCTTCATAGCAATAAAACTCTAAGATATTTAGCTTCATGTTTCAGTGCTGATTCTCAAAGAACCTCATTGGAAATTGCTATGGTTGTGGTTAGTGACATGAATGGTGAAGACAAAAGACTTGTAGCTTTGTACTCCATTCTCAGCATCATCTTAGATACTATAACTCCAGAACCTAATGAAACTTCAGCTACCTCTTCAACCTAAAACATAATTATCTCCATTTTCCAGATAAGGAAGCAGAGAATCAGAAAAATTAAGTAGCATGTCCATAGCCACCTGGCCAATAAGTGTAACAACTGAGATTTAATTTAGGTTAATCAGGGTTCAGAGCCTGGGTTCTTGAAAGTCTGTCTGTTTCCAGCGTTCCCAGGATCTACTGAAATTTGTGTTCCAAATTATTATATTTTCCTTTGGTTGTGCAGTAAATACAGCAGTATCATTTCATCCTACATTTCAACTCCAGGACATCACGGGTGAGCTGTTCTCTTCTACCTTCTCAGGAGTGTGGCTCAATTGTACCAGTCAAAGAGGCAGGGAAGGGGATCTTGGGGAAATCTTTTGACTTGGAGGGCGGTAATCTTTTGACTTTGTGAGGAATTCAGACTGGAATATCTGAGGGCCCATTGAATAGTAGGAAATCCATCCTGCCATAAGAAACCAAGGAAGTGGTTTTGGGAAGCCACCCATGCTACCCATCTTTGGGTGTTGAGGAAAGTCTGACGGACACTGGCAGTCTTCAGATGACCCTAACTAGAATTAAGCTGGGTGGAAGGGCGTTGAGACTTCAGTGCTTTCTGCTTTTACAAAGTTGGAGCCTCAGCAGCAGCTGTAATTTTGAAGTGAAAGGGTGACCCCTCCAAGTAGATTGGTCCACTGGAAGAATGCAAGTGGTGAGAGCCTTTTTACTATAGTGGTCTCTGGAGGAGCAGTCAGGCCCAGTCCGAAGTACAGATGGCTTCTGCTGGCCCTGGTTCTCCCCATGCATTCCCATCATGCAAACGGTGAACAGGGAGTGAGACCTCAGTGACTGTGGTGTCAGATGTCACAGGGTGAAACCCGTGCTCACCATTTTACTTATCCTTCTTGCCCTTAGCACCCAGGAGTACTATTGAACAGGAGCTAAATTTCATTTAAGTTAATACTTCTCATTCACCTTTTAAAACATTTATTTCAACTGAAGAAACTAAGTCATTTGCATGGCCAAATCAGATTTAATTCTCATTTGGGAATTCCTTTGGGAAAGTAAGTTGATACCTACTTGTGTTTGATTATCAGAATCTAAATAATAGAAAGGCAAATATTTCATTTAGAGAAGGATACGTGCTGAAATTGTACCTTTTAAAGAACCCTGGAACATGGAGTGGAAAGGATGAGGAGAGCACATATTGTTCTCTGAATTGGTTTCCTTGTTCAGTGGAGTCCATTTTTGTTTTGAGTAAATTAAAGTTCATATGCTACCTTTTACTGTGGGAGCAGTCATCTACTTCTGAAGATTCTAGCAAAAAACTGTGGCACAGAGCTAGGATCAGGACACAAGGCAAAGTATTTTTCAGGACTGTCATTTTTGGCAGCTCCCAGAAGACTGGCCACCTTCTGGGCCCTGGAGTGTAGCTCAACATGGCAGAATAATTTCTCCAGCCTTGGTCCTCTTCCCATCACAAGGGATTTATGTCTTTTTCATGTTTCTTCACTTCACCTTTTGGTGCAGACCTGTAGCCACATTTAGTGGCTGGTATTCTCTTGGAGTCTGCATATTCAGGATCCATACACAAGTACCCTGTTATGAACAAGGCTGGGTGGGCCATAGAGTTCCCTTGAGGAAATGGGCAAGAGGAAGGAATCCCATTTTAACTCTGGTTCTTTTCCATATATAATACCTGCACTTAGTTGGTTTTCTCTTCTGTTGGAAGTTGTAAACTTGGGGGATCTCGACTGTGTCAAAGGTCTATTTAGGGGTGTAACCGAACTTTTAAATTATTATTTAACACTTATTTATTACTAAATTCACTTATAACAAACACCAACAATTTCTTAACTATTAATCCTATAAATTCCTACAACCCCTTTAACCTATCCACTAAACCTATTGATAATCATAACAACTACTTTCATAACCTTTTAGAATGATACAGTCTCTGGGGCAGGTCCTCAGTCATCAGGAAACCAGTCTCGGGGGTAGACTCTTTAACGCACTTAGCAGTCCTTTTTCTGGAATAGCTCAGACGCAGGTTCGTCAGGGTAAATTGGCTATCGAAGTCTCACTTTAAATAAGGCTTGAGGCTTTCTTCTCTCTGGGAGACCTCAGCGTCTGTAGGCCACCTTACTTCCTTCGTATCAGCAACTCTGCCGTTCTGCCTCAGTCTTTAAAGCTGGCCACAGTTCCGTTCAGGCCACTGTTCGGACAGGTCAAACCCCTCTAGGCAAAAGCTGAGCCACAGGGTTTAGTCCTTGGCTTTTTGCTGTCTTGCCAAGGCTTTCTCTGCTCACCAGCTTCCTTCTGCCTCAGGGAGATCTGGCCATTGGTCTACCAGAACTTTCTCCAGCAGGACTCTCGGAGCTCTCTCATATCGGGGGCCCTTAGCACTCAGCTCTCTGGGCTCATCCACTTGTCCTTAAATAGGATCACTCCTTGTTCCACCTGCTTCAGCTTAATTTGGGCTCTGCCCACTTAGCAGTTGAAAGCAATGCCAGGTCATAAAGTCTTTCCTTCTTTCACCTGGCTTCAACCTTGTTTTTCAATCCAAATAGACTCCCCTCATTTCACCTGACTTCATCCATAAGCTGATAAGCTAATTGCTCACAGCAGTTGATCTTCATGCCCCGAATTAAGAGACTGTATCAGAAACTTAGGTATTCACTAAATCTAACTTATATTAACCTATCAGCCCCTACATAGGGGGCCTGCCTTGGTATCCCAGCATATACTATGACTCTGCTGTATCTATCCTTTAACCTGATCCGATGCACACTTGCTGCATCCAGACTCACTTCACAACGGGAGGGAGGCATGGGTAAGCTGAATCGTGTGTCGCTACCACACTGCTCTCAGAGCTGACGCCTTGGCAGGATGGTAGCACTTGGTTTTATTCAAATGTGTTTTTCTGAGATTTCAGACTTAGAGCAATGCTACTCAATGTGGAGGATTCCTTCCAAAGCCAAACATTCAGCTGACTGTGGTCAAAATGAAAGCTTTATTTAGAAGTAGTTTTGTTATTGTTTGTTTGTTTTTGTTCCTTGTTTTTGGTTTTTGCTTGTTTTGTTTCACTGTTGTTTTCTGGCTTTTCCCCCCTAACATTGGGGCAATATCTGGTATGGTTCAGCTTGACTATCTTGTATTCTTAAAGGAATGATTAGACCATATAGGTATCTCTGTGCGTATGTGCATGTGCATGTGTATACAGGTCTCTCATTTGCCTGAAGCCTACTGATTAGGATAGGCTAACTGGCCACAGAGTCCCATGGTCCTGCCTGTCTCTGGCCTCCCAGCCTAGAATTTCAAATGTGCACCACCATATCTGGCATGGCAGGCACTGTAGTTGTTATGCTATCTCTCGTTCCCACAACTTATCTTTCCTGAACTGTCACAAAAGTTTTGGAATTAGGCAAGTACCACTACATTTAGTAAGTCAACAAATATTTAGCCCCCAGATTCTTTCGGGTGCTAGTCAGAGTGATGTTTAAGGGTAATTCTGTCTGCCTCCCCCCATTGCTACCACCTCTTTCTTTCCCCTTCTCTCTGTAGGGGTCAAACCTAGTTCTCATGTATGGTAGGCAAATAGACTATCATCATTGAGCCCCGTTGCTGACCTGAGAACTTAATATCTTACACATACACTTAAGACTTCCAAGTCCTTTCTCTCCCTATCCCATCTTTTTTTGTTTGACAATAGATGGCGATTAGATGAGCAGAACTGATTCTGATGATCAGCACCCTCCTAAGCCATCTTTGGGAGTAATGGAACTTTGTGGTGGTTAGAATTGGATAGTATTTATATTCCAGGGACTTAGATTATAAATATAACATAGATGATGTGGAGTGGGTTTGTCATGAAGTTTCAATGAAATGTTAATTCAAAAATAAATGTGCCTTTCTGTCCAAAGTCTGTCTGAACTGGGGGTGAAGCAGACAGGGAGACCGAAAGAGGAAAGGGAACATAATATTCACACTGCTAGCTAGCATCTTATCAAATTATATATCACAGAGAAACAGCCAGTTTATTCCTCTTATCAGTTCCTAGGTTGTATCTTAGAATGATATAGAACATAAAACAGGGTATTTCAGAGATGCTGGCAAATTATGGAGATGCCATTTCTTTCATAATTGTGACAGAAGCAAGTAGCATGATTGCTTCATTCTTCTCTTAACAATGTGAGGTACATCCTAACCTGAGATAGACACTCAGGGGCATTTTGGGTCCAAGTCTAGTTATTTAAGTGGTTGTAGGAAAACATCAACCCCCTTCAGTAGCATTTTCCCCATATGCCGTGTCTTCAGCATCTACACCCCATACAGTGTTACATGCAGTATCAACCAACACAACTTACCATGTAAATACATAATCCGTGTGGTCCCCAAATAATTTGTTTCAAAGAAGTTCTGCTACTCTCAATGAAGTAGATGGGTCTGTACCACTCTTTTTCCCCCCTTCCAAGCCAAACTCTACCTAGCAATATTACAGATATGTTTCATAAAGTTAGTGTTTCAGGCTGGCCACAGGTGGACAATCATTAGCAACGTAGAAGCTTTCAAGTCCCTTTCTCGTATGGACTGCCAAAAAGCAGAAAGCCACTGTAAAGCCTATCACCATTTAGAGTGAGGACTGTTATTTCATATATAGCATGCTGTTTGACAGCCTTTTATGAACTGGCCCTGACTGTTTGTTTAAGATAGGGTTTCTCTGTGTAGTCCTGAGTGTCCTGGAATTCACTCTGTAACCAGGCTGGCCTTGAACTCAGAGATCTGTCTGCATCTGCCTCCTGAGTGCTGGGATTAAAGATGGGAGGCACTACTGCCTGGCTTGACTCTGAGATTCAAAACTGAAATGGAACTGGCAGAATTATCAGTCTGAATATCCATCGTCTCGAACAAGAACCACTGCTCTTTTGAGGAATGTCATATCAGTGACATCACTGCAAAGTTCAGATTGTCTGACAGTTGAGCAAAGTTAATTTTAGAGGATGGGTCCTGGCAGGCCTCTAGTTTCAAAGGAGTTTAGTCAGTATTGATGATGGCGGAAGAGGAAGACATAGAAATGAATTTGGGTTTTCCCCCTTTGCATTGCAAGGCACTTTGCCAGAGTGACCTACCAATGTGAATGTCAGGGAACCCCTCAGCCTGGGAGCCAAGAGGAAGCCTCAAGTCTCATTAGGGAAGGATGTTTTCCTTATGTTAATCAAGCTTGGGAGACACTGGGTTGGTGGCAGATGCTCCACCCCTACTTCCCATGAAGAGTTCCAGTTGCTAGTTAACAAAGCTTTTAAAAAATAAACAAAATTCTGCATTTTGTAAAACTTGCTTAAGAAGCAGTATTTTCTTATACTCAGAGATCTGCCTGCACAGAGATAGGCCTGCCTCTGCCTCCTGAATGCTGGGGTAAAAGGCATGTGCCACCACCTCCCAGCTTGAGAAACAGGTATTTCAGAATATGTAGGCACAAGAAGCACTGTCACTGAACATGCACGCACTCCCCTGGGCATCTCTAGATTCTGCAGGTTTGTCTCTACCCTTGCTAGCTGCAGCTCACCCCTTTTCTCTTTAGGCACCTTCTCTTCTGCAGGGATGTTTTTAGGCTTAGGCTCTGGCTTTGGAGTAGTGGGTTCATCAAACAACAGTGTAGATCTGCCCTGTGGTAATCCTGTCCTTGTTTTTATGTCTTTGCACAGTCCCTTCAGCCTTTCTTTTGGGTAGAATGGTGATGCTGGATTTAGGCGCGGAGCACAAGGATGTGATCTGTCCAGGAGTAGTTCTTGGGTCTTCATCATACTCTTCCTATATAATATTCATTTACTCTAGCTAATGTTGTCTCACTCATTTAAGCAGTAAGTTTATAAAGTACCTACTGTGTGCCAGATGCCATACCAAGCATCTACAGTAGTCATGAAGATGCATTTACAGCATTGAGGCCAAAACTCTGCCTGAAGAATCTCCTCGTGTGGCCATTTCCAAAATTCTCAAAGGGCCAACCTGTAGCTACACACAGTCTAACCCTGCAAATAGATGCTCATATTGTAAGCTTCATTACCTGAAGTTCTGGTTCTGGTCCTTGCTGGATACTTTTAATAATATTCATTTTATAGCTGAGAAGTTAAGAAACTTATCCAGGTCCATAGGAATCAGTAGAGTCTGGCTTTAAGCCCAGACCATCTGGCTCCAAGCCCCTTTCAAGCATTTATAAATCATAGGGTTTAGAGCTGTTTTTTTTTTTCTTTCTGAAGATCTGTATGAATGTTTCCCCCTATACAAATGTTATTTATACTTAATTTTAGCTTACAAATAAGTCCCTTCTTGCTTTAATAAAAAGTAAAAGTATCTTCCATTAGAGTTAGAGGATTTTTCAGGGTTGATACATTGAACATATGTGTATATAATCATTCACAAATCTGAATTTGAATACTAATGTATGTACCTACTGAATATGCTGACAGATTCTCCATTCTGTCCAATTGGAATGCTTGAAAGGTAGTATTTGGAGATATTTGAATCTGACAGACTTGGTCAAGGGTGTGGGCATGTTGAGTCCAGCCTTTGTTGTTGTGTGGAATCTAGTTCTGAAACATGGATCCTCAAAGTCAGTTCAGTGGGCACCATGATTCCAGGCTTGGAGGATAGAATGCAGTCATGTAAAGTGAATTGGATTACATGGAACCTACCAATGCAAGTTTGAAAAATATTTTAGGTCTCCCCACCCCCACTTCCAGCACATAGACATATCTTTCATTTAAAAATATTTTAATTATTTGGAATTATAAGTACATGTCTGTGTATGAATATGCTCATATTGAGTGCACGTGCCTCAGAGGCTGGAGGTGTTGGATCCCCTGGAGCTGGAGTTACAGGCAGTTGTGAGGTTTCTCACATGGATCCCCAGCAGAACTTGTTCTTAATTTTTATATATTTAGTTGTGAGCCTAGCCTTTAACGGCTGAGCCATCTCTCCAGCCCTTGTTCTTAATTTTTAAGCCATTTCTCCTGCCCTGTATCTTTCATTCTTGTTCCCCCACCCCTCCCTTGGAGTTTAGAAAGTCCAATGCTGGAAGTGATGAGTTTTATTTTTGCTTGTTAGAATTCCCTTAAGGTAAAAGCTATCAAATCATATAAATGTTTTATGTTTGAAGTTGTGATATGACAGTGAGATAATTGCATTGTATAGCTTATGCATTTACAAGGCAGTGCATATGAGACCAAGGGGTTGTTTAAACTCCAAATTATATAGGTACTGTACAACTTAGTGTCAGTTAATAAGTTATTGGTGATAATAAAAGTAGACATGAGAGAAATAGGCTTGAAATAAATTCTCACTAAGTATCAACAAAACTATGGTATTCTTTATTGGCTCAAAGTTCAATACTTATTTTATCTCATGTACATTGAAAACTTGGTAATTGTAACTGTTGTAGAGATATTACTTGTAACTTTCATAGCAACTAAGGAATTTTGTCAGCATTCCTTTCTAGTGGAAATTCCAGTTTAAAGATGGTATCTAGGGGTCAGAGAGTAATGAGAAAGCTCATTATCATATTTGACAATAGGAACAAAGCAAACATGAAAGAGGGCCATGGGGAGTGGATATCCAGAACCATTGTCATGTAGTTGTAAGAGTATTCTGACAGGTTTCCTTCACTTTAAGTGAACTTGTTAGGAATATCTAATTTATAAAAAGAGAACAATCTCCTACTTTTTTGAATGCTTTGCATCTTATGACAGTTTTGGAGGTGAGAGTATGTTTTCTGGGGACTCATGAGAATACAAAGACTGCACTATGGAGTTCAGTTAGTGGAAGTGTGATGGTTGGGTCTCTCTGCTACTGGGAAGTTGAAATACGGAAAATGTCTCAGTCTGTTGAGACTCAACGTATAAGATTTTCATCCTCTCTTCTCACGGGTCCCTGATGTTCAAGCCTCTTGGTACTTTTTTCTCACAGAGAACAGTTTCTGGAATGAGGAGTTTTGAAGGGTCGAATTTGCATTAACATGAGAACTTCAAAACAGCAGCTGACTGCTGTGTGTGAATTCTGTGGTGTGGGAAATTCGTGTAGGTGGAGAAGTGTTTGGTGGGATCATCTCTTTCAACTTCACAAGCTTCGTCCATGGTTTGCGGCATCTGGAGGAGTCTATTTGGCAATATTTTGTGTTTCAGCTTGGTGGCTAGAAAAAAAAAAAAAAACAGCCATCTGTGGCCCTGACTCATAGAATAGGGGTCAAACTAGATACTACAGTTGTACCCATAGTGCACCAAGTATTCATCTTGTATCTTGTATCTTCACAGAACAAAAGTGACCCTTTCCCTAACTGGCATGCATTAATACATTCCTTCTGCTTTTGATGGGTAAAATCTTTCATTCTCATTGGGTCAGAACTATCAACATTGCTGAATTGAAAAATCAACATTGGATTCCCTAAGAGGGGAGGGGGAGTCTAGATACTGTAGCTTTCAGTTTAGTGTGCTAAAAGAATGGTAAGATTGGCAGCATGTAGAATTTGACTGGAGCCTCTTAGTAATTTTGATGATGTTACATGGACTTACTTCTGAACATGCCACAGCATTCCTTGTTAATGCACGAAGTGAGATATGAGTTCTCCTTCTCACTGTATCACCTAAAATCATATCACCTGAGAGTTGTCTTCAAGGGCATTGGTATATTTATTACCGCCCTAAAGAGGGTCTGTAAGGTGAGTTTTTAATGGAGATATTTTAAAATGATGGATACAAGCTTTAAAAGCAAGAAAGAATGTAATAAAGATTAGATAGTTCATGTATAAGTTGCTTAGGGATTGAACTTAGGTCCTCGGGGTTGGCAGTAAGCCCCTTTCCCTGCTAAGCTGCCTCTGGTTTTGACAGCAAGTATATGCTGGATCCACTGATTTTCAGCAAGTATTCAACAGAATGAATGGCCTTTAGGTGGCCTCTCTTCTGCAGAGATTACAAGAATACATTATTTTATATTACTTTCAGTATTTTTCTTGGTTACCAGTAATTTTTATATCCTTCTAGATAATTTTATTTATATTCTCCATTATTTAAAAAACCTAGGTTTTTTGATATGAAGATACCTCCCTTAATATCAAACTTTTAATCAAGGTTCAGACAGACAGACACAAGATGACGAACAGCGTTATTCACTTCACTGGTCCTAACATCCTACCACGTTGGTTTTATTTCTACATTTACTTTTCTTCTGAATATCTTAAAGAATCCTTGCTATGTATTTGGAAGATATCTTTTAATTTGACAACCTGAGTATTTTCAGAAGAAATATTTTTTGACAGGAATAAGAGGGGTGTGATATGTCATCCAGTCCATCAGATCAGTAGTTACAGGATGTCCTTCTGTGCCATGGTTTCCCGAGGCTACTTTGGATCACCAAGTTAAGGTGCTGCCCACTAGATGTCCCTATTGTAGGTGGGAATACCTGATTCCCAACAACCCTTGCTTTGTAATTTTTAGACTCTGTCAGTGATTCTTTTTAAAAACTTTTTTTTTTTTTTTGGCTTTTTGAGACAGGGTTTCTCTGTGTAAAATACTGGCTATCTTGGATTCCCTTTGTAGATCAGGGTGGCTTTGAACTCACAGAGATCTGCCTGCCTTTACCTACCTACTTGTGTGCTAGGGTTAAAGGCGAGGGCTACCACACCTGGCTAAAAGCATTTTTATTTCATTTTATTTTGTGTGTATGGGTGTTTTGCCTGCACACGTGTCTGAGTACCATTTGCCTGCCTTGTAGTATTTTGAATTGCCATGTGGATACTTGAACTAGAATGCTCGTTCTCTCGAAGGGCAGCCAGTGTGCTTACATTGAGCTGACTTCCCAGCCCCCTTTACCCATGATTCTTGACTGAATCAATTGCTATCGTGCTTGTTAAACTGGCAGTTTTCTTTTCTATCATTTCTTAATATTTGTTGGCATTCATCTGTACAAGACTTCTGCTGCCTTCTGCTTTAAAATCTTTTTAGTGTCAATACAAATTGACAATTTAAAAAATATTTACAGTGTTATAGTCATCACTGTCATTCATCATGAGCTTCAAATTGTCTTTATTTGGCTAAAGGAGTGGTGTACTCTAGCTTAAAAAATTCAGAGCTACTTTTATTGTTTTAATTACATGTGTGTGGTGTGTGTGCATGTGTGTGTGTGCATACATG
>CAJQZJ010032362.1:8239505-8251032 GCA_907164525.1 Lophiomys imhausi | reverse complement strand
TAGTCAGAGATTTCTGAAGCTTAAGGGGACTCCTTATAGCTGTGACTCATGAAAGGGCCAGACAGGGTTACAGAACCCTCCTGGAGGAAATGAGGAGGGACCAGGTGCTCTATGGTGAGCATTTTCAGCTGGACTCTTAACAGCTGTTTGCAGACAGGCTGTAGATCTCGAACTGGATCCCTTCTGCCTGTGGACCATTCCTACCGTGAGCAACACAGTTCGGAAAGATCCGTAGATAAGCATATTCACCAGTAGAGTTGGGCTTCTGTTTGGGAAGAATTGTGTTTGTCTTACTTCTTTTTTGCCATATGCTCTAACGTGTTCTTTCCAGGCCCACAGAGGCAGTCTTGGGATTGGTCTCCACACCCACTCAGGATGCTTGAATGTTTCCTTTGTGAACCTAGTGTCTGCAGTTTGGAAATGAATTACTCACTGAACTAAGGCTTTAGTAGGACCTTAGTTATCTGTTGGATTTACCCAGGTCTGTGCTCACCAGATGGAACCAGTGGCTTCATTGTTCATGGCCTGGCCTTTGCTCCACTCTGCTAATACCCGGTACTGGTTAGACCAGACCAGCCTTTAACCAGAAGAATGCATTGACTCAGGAGCAAAAGATAGAATAATAGCTGATGAGCCATCTCCACATAGAGTCTCTTTTTTCATGACAGGTGCCATAGAGTGGGAGGGGACAAGAAACAGATCTTTCTTTTTAAAGTAAATTTTATTTTTTAATTTTTTAAAAATCTTTGACGTTTTCAAACAGTGTAGAGTACTTTGTAAATTTCCATCTCAAGCTTGTGCAGGGCACATGACATCCTTCTATATATCACTTCTGGCGTAGTATGTGCACTGCCAGAGTGAAGCACAAGGGTCTCAGGGATGAGAAAAGAACACCTTTTGCTTGATTTTTATGCAGAAAATGGAATATGTTTGCTACCCACTTTCTACTGTAGCATCATTCTAGTTACACAGAAATCGTATGAGAATAGGAACCTGGTCATGCAAATTGTACCGACTATCTCAGCAGTGTTTCTTCTAGGCATGCATTTAGCCTGTCTACTGTGTATGATCTTTTGTTTAAGGATGCAAAACAGTAGAAGAGAAACTGTTCTGAATACGGTATTGATTTAAAGTATAGAGGTTACTTACACCAGTGTGAATAAGCCCTACAGCTGTAGAAAAGGAGCTGAAGTCAGATCTGCAAACTGTGGCATGAGCTTGCATCACCATAGTTTTATGGTTGGGTGTCACCACATCACAAGGAATTGTATTAAAGGGTCACAGTGTTAGGAAGGTTGAGAACCACTAGTGTATGGTATTGTTTAGGCTAGGTATAGGGTAGGTGTCCTAGTTTGCTTTCTTTTTTGTCTTGGTGTTTGTTATAATAAGTGTCTCTCTTGGTGCCCTGGGTATTGTGGAATTCACTACTGCTGGTGAATCCTCTAGAGGTAAGGAAATAGTTGGAGGCCATTACAGAAGGCTGAAACTGTGTCTAGAGAAATATTACAGGACAATTTTTATTAATTCAGTGTTTGGTAAGGCTCAATTGGAAAAGCACAATTACTTAATTAGACCCTTTTAGAAATATGTTGTCATATCACTTTGAATAAAATAGGAAAAGGGAAATTAAGACTGGATGTTTCTGCTACTGGTAATTTTTCTAACATGTTTGCTTATTAATACATTTGCATGCTCATCCTTAGGAAATAACAAAATACACATTCTTACTTATTTTTTGTAATATATATCTAATTACACCATTTTCCTACATAAAGCTTGTCCTTAAGAAAATTAAAATAACCAAGTTGGAATCACTCAGTTGGTTACTAGCAGATAGCCATCTACCTGAGGTCAAGACCTTGTTTTTGAAAATTATCATTTGATTGATTTGTTGTATGTATGTGTTCCTGTGTGTAGGTGCATATGCATTTGTGTGTGCATCTGTGAGGGCCAGATAGCTGTCCTACCTGTCCTTCTCAATTGCTTCTCCACCTTTTTTGTGAC
The DNA here is from genome assembly GCA_907164525.1 of Lophiomys imhausi. Classification (NCBI taxonomy): domain Eukaryota; kingdom Metazoa; phylum Chordata; class Mammalia; order Rodentia; family Muridae; genus Lophiomys; species Lophiomys imhausi. Next base: position 8,249,028 of record CAJQZJ010032362.1, on the reverse strand, counting down.
AGGACCTCTTTTAGATTAGACTTTCTCCTTTGAGTAACCAAAATACTTACCACAAGAAAATTTGCAAAGTTAGAATTAAGAAAAATAAAATTTACAGTTGCCTATTCCAGTTACAAACATTTGCAACATTTGGTGAGTATTGTCCATTACTGTTTTAAGACACTGTCCACTTAGCTTTAATTTAAAGCTGATGAAAAGACACATGGAAATGATTTAAATTGTAGCATCTATTCTTCTCATGTGGTACTTTAGTGACCACAGACCTCCTCATCAAATGCTTAGTTACTTAAAATGTTGCAGCATTTGAACACATAGTTTAATTTGAAAATGAAAGCTATTTCTTGAAAGTCTGATGCTGCTTGCTGGTCGGTGCCAAAACAATCTACTCAGATTGATATTATCCTGCATCTTTGTGCAGGGTGTTTGTGGACTTCCTGTGACTTGTAAACTAAAAGCTAAGTACATCTCCTTTCCTCCATGACTTTTTTGCCTTTCTAGTTCCATTAGCCCTTCAAGAGGGACTCAGAGAAACTGTTGGGTCCTATCTGGGCCTTCTATTCTGCTCTGTTAAGCAGCTCTTTAAGCCCCTTTCTTTTTCTAGAAGGTCTGTTACATTAACATAGATCCTGACTTTTAGCTATGTTTCTTCACTTCTATCCTTGAGTCATTAGATGAGTTAATTTGTATCCTTTCTAGCTCTGACATGCCCTAATTCTCACTGGTTCCTGGGATGCCAGTGAGCCTCTGTCTGTGACCAGGTGCAGGAGAGGTGCCTGGAACAGGTTCCCTGGCTCACTGTTCCGTCTCCATTGCAATTGTGTCAGCTGATCAAGCAGGAAAGGTCTCCATGGGGTTATAGCACAAAGCGCCTTTTGCAGTAGAGGTAGATGAAGATGTGTCTGCTTAGGGAGAACATCCTGGAGAAATGTCCAGTTTCCAGTGGTATTTGGTGAATGCCTGGAGGTAGGTGATGCGATCCAGAGAGAGATCCTAGAATGAGGTGTGAGAAACAGGCAATTCAACTCTTACAGGTGATCAGGTAAATGCCATTTGAGATTTTAGACTGCCAGCATTCAGAACACCTCAGTGGCAAGGCTTTACAAGGAGATGTTTTTTCCTCCATAAAAAATAAATTTATTTGCAATTAGAAAAGGGTGATGCACACATCACAGAGGATAAGACCTGGAACAAGCCTCAAAACCCATCAAATACAAATTATTTTTTTCAAACTTTGTTACCTCTCTCTTTTTTTAACAATTAGGAAACAATTATGAAAACTATAAGATATGACAGACATTCCCAATGTCCAGTCCATATGTATTTGGCAACTAATAAGAATATTCTATTATCTATCTATCTCAATGAGTTTAAAGTTCTATACCTAACTCAGTTTCCATCCTAACTTGCATTACCTACTTAAAAACATCTTAGGCCTAAAATATCCTTTTAATTCCTAAACAACTTAAAACTTAATTGTGAGACTATAACTATCTAGTCTTCAACCACATCAAAAGGATAAATATATCTGATTAAACATGAAGTGCCGAGTCAGCAGCTTCCAAAATAAAGAAATGACAGACAACTGGCTGCCTGGACAGTCCCCAACTTCATCTCTATAACATCTTCAGCCTTTTGGACCAGTATCTCTGACAGACATTAATTGTAAAGCAGAAATTATAAAGAACTTGACCACCCTGTCTTGCAGAGCTAGGCTGAAGACTTACCTGCTTTCAAGTTTTGTCCATTTTGGACAACATTCTGTCTGCAGTTGAAGCCAGGGCTTTTCCTTGACCAGTGTGACTAGCTTGCCACTAATGCAACCATCTCCAAATGGCGATTCTTCGATGCTCATCATTTACTTGAAGTAGAATGGGTGGTGCTGTCAGGAGTTGACATGTCTCGATATAAAAAAAAAAAAATCTTAAAACATCTTCGAATGCCATATTCTGCAGATCTCTTGAGGTTTTGAAGCCCACCTATCTATCTCAGTATATTTGGATAAGCAAATATTGCTTGTCTCTTAGCAACTTAATATCAGCTTCACTTAGAAACATCTGTGATAAACTAAACTAGTACCTAACAAAATGACAAGTTTGAATGGCTATTAGTTTGCATTTAATTATCCGAAACAGTTTGTGATAGTTGCTGTCAAAAGGACTAGAACCTCACATTGCATTTTTAAGAATTACATAGGTTCAATACCTTAAAAGGAGTTAACTTTAATTTTCTATCAATATACAAGGATCTATACCAATGTAGCCAAATATCACCTTAATTTTGTATCATTATAAAAAGATAAAAGAACATATTCAATAATCTACCCCTTTTTATTTATCATTCCTGTTTCTGTCTATATCCCCCCTTTTTTTTCAAATCTTCTCCTCCTACCTTAGAAAAGGATAAAGAGAAAAAAAAGAGAGAAATCCCTGAGTCTAACCTCCTCAACCTTGTTTAACAAGACCATTTAACAACTTGCAACCAATCCCCCTAAATGACAGCAAACATCTATAACCCATCAAATGACCAAAAAATAAAAATAAAAAAGAAATCACCCACCCTACCTTTTGGGAATGGGGTGTTGCTCTCTTCAAATTGTAGGAGATTTGTTTATATCAGTTTACATGTGATTGACTGTCACCCTGGAGTCCAGTCAGCTTTGTGATTCTGCCTTTATGAATTCAGAAGTGGGCCCTCCAGCAGGTTCCTCCAAGTGAGGCAATGCATATGAGAGCACTTAGAGTCCATCAAGTGTCACACAGGCACATTAGTTGTTGTTTCACTCCTCACTGGTTAACAACGTCTTTCATTTCTATAGAATGAGTCTGAGGCAGGAGGCACAGTCCTGCATCTCCTGACCACCATGAGTATTTCAAGCCATAGGCTGTACCACCCTTTGTTCAGTTTTTAGGCAAAACCTTTTCCTGTATTCCCTGGTTGGGTTTTTCTGTGTGCAAGGGAGTGTCAGCTTGGATGATCTTGCTGTACTTATAAGAGATCTGAAGTTGGTAGCAACTGTTTGAACTTTAGGAAAGGCCCTTTTTGACCTTTCATTTGAGGTTTCTCTGGCATCACTGCCATTTAAAGAGCTATTGTTTGGATTAATGATGCTGCATTTGGAATTTACACAGAAGAAAACATTCTGTTGACTGAGCCTAGAGTCTTAAGAGGCTTCTGATCTTTCTGCAATGCAGTTTTAAAAATTCAGTGGTTTTTTTTTTACCACCAATAGAAGATGCTTAAAGATAAAGACAGTTGCTTTAAGAAAAATTGGCACCTTCAGTTTTAGGTCCATCCAATTCAGAGTTGAGTAAGAAAACGTAGTTTGCATTCACTGTATAAACTGAAAGAACGGCACTTGTTTTAAGACTTTCCATGACTAGCATTTGGGTTATTGTTTGAAAGAGACTTAAAAAGTATTGAGTGTATTGTATTCTCAAGAATGTTACTGGGGCAGTGCTAGGATTCATATGGGGCAAGTTTCAGGAGTCCTTAATCAGGAGCCATCAGGGAAGTGACAGAATGCTTGAGGGAGAGTGCCCCTTTTCAAGTTAGATGTACTGAAAATGAAATATTTATTTGCTGGTAAGATGGCGATCTTAAACCAGGTGCTAGAAACAAATCTGTGAAAGAATGATATATCCTTCTTTACCCTACACCCAATTCCTTCAGCACAACCAGTTTCCTGAGCACAGTCAAGGTATGACCTAGGCTAGGAACAGTCATTCTCCTCTCCCTATGCCCAAACACTGAATAGCCTTGTAATGTGAATCCTCTCAGTTCATCTTTCCACCCCATGGGCGTTTTGTAGAAACTGATGAGCTGTCTCAAAAATCTGTATAGAAGGGCTAACATTGTCAAAATGAAGGTAGAAAAAGAGAAACAAACTTGGGGATGGATACCAGACTTGTTAAAAAACATCAAAATATTGAGGTTTTAGGAATAAGGTAGACAGACAGATCCATGAACCATATAGGAAGTCTAGACACAGAGCCTCATAAGACTGATTAAGGAGCTGCAGCATAGGAGCAACCAACCACCTGTTGTACAAATGGTGCAGTAACAACTTCAAGGAACAAACCAAATCACCTCATGCTTAACTCACATGTATATAGGAACAAACTCAAGGTGAATATCAACTTCCAGAAAACACCACAAATATATTACCATGGTTTGACTTTCTTCATTGGACTTTATTAAATATAGTACAAAAAGCATGAAGAAAATGAATACAATCCATTAAAAGAAGAATTTTTGCTTTTCAAAAGACTCAAACAGCAAATACATGGGAAAAATATTTGTAAAACATGTCTGGCAGACAACTTGTATTTTGATTGTATAATGAACTCAACATCTCAGCAATATAAAGACAAAAGAACCAATTTAAATAATGTGCAGTCAAGCATGGTAGCACATTCATAATCCCAGCATTCTGGAGGCTGAAAAAAATAAGACAATCCTGGGCTACAAAGTAAGATAACCTTGTCTCAACACTCCATTCCCTCACGGATATGCAAAAGAATTGAGTACTTTATTGGTGAAGATGAATTGTCAAACGTGGGAAAAAAAAAGACAAAACATTGTTAAGGCATCAACAAATGTAAATAGAACCACAGAGAGATGGCACCACATACCCTCTGGAATGGGCAAAGCGCAAAAAAAAATGTAACAAGGATTGAAGTGAGTGTAGATCTTCTTGAATGCTGATAAATTACTGGTGTGATTATTTTACATAGATTTATTTATTTTCATTTTATATGCATAGGTGTTTTGCCTGCATGTATGTGTGTGCGCCACATTTGTGCAGTTCCTGTGGTAGTCAAAAGAGGGTGTGGAATCTTCTGGAATTGTAATTACAGACTGGTTGTAAGACCCAATTGTGGTAGACAACTTGTATTTTGATTGTATAATGAACTCAACTGGGAATGGCTCCGACAGTGCTCTTAACTGCTCAGCCATCTCTGTTGCCCTGGTATAACCATTAAAAAAAAAGTTTGGTAGCGCATAACAAGTTAAATATACAGTTATGTTACCACTCAGTCATTTTTGAGCATTGTGTCCATTTGCTATGGTCCAAATGGGTATCCATTTGTAACAACCCCAAACTGGAAATACCACAGATATGTGGGTCAGCCATTAAATGGATAAACAAGCTATGGTGTGTGTGTGTGTGTGTGTGTGTGTGTGTGTGTGTGTGTGTATACAATAAAATCCTATGCAGTAAAAAAGATATGAATTATTAGTACATGCAGAACATGGATAAATCTCAAAATACATATGCTGAACAAAACAGGACAGTTGGATAGCATGAATAACTCCATTTATGTAAGACTACATAAAATACAAACTGAATAATAATGACAGAGACTAGGCCAATAATTGTATGGAGCTGGGAGAGGTAGTAAGGCAAAGGGTAGGAGCATGTTTGTTCCCTATCAGATGTTCACTCTCTTGACTGTGCCTTGTTTGTGGGTGTGTGAGTGTGTTTTAAAACTTAGTTTTATATTATAAATATGCATGGTGTGTGATGTGACTATCATACCTTAAAGCTGAAGGAAAAGGGGTGGGTTCTGTGTTCTCTAGATCTCTTCTGTGCCTGGAATACATACATACTTATAGTAGGGGTTTTATAACAATTTTCTGTGGTGAGTTACTGTTCAAAATAAATGCAGAGAGAAACAAATATGCTAGGAAAATGTTTAAAGAATCACCATAGGTTCTGTAGTGTAGGTTTTATTCATATTTAGTCAGCTGGAACCTCTTTATTTATAACAGTCTCCAATGTCTATTTCTTTTACCTTTAACAGACGAGCTTCTAGAAGGAAAGATTGAAACAGCCGGAGTTTGTTCTGATAGCAGCTTAGACTCCTGCAACTCTGTGCTCAGGAGTCAACACAGAATCGCCTGTGCAGCTCTTAGGTTAATAAACTGGAACGCTAAGGTTCTAGAGCCCTGCCTATTACTGCAATATTGGTCTCCATATAAAGCTGGTTCACTCCTATTAGCTTCCCTTTTAGTTAATTAATTCTTTTTGGCAGTTGCTTCTCTGAATCACACTGCCACTCTGGCTTTCTTGCCTGAGTCAGAGAGGAGAATATAATGTTGTTTTAAGGAAACATGACTGGATACAGACCCTATATCTTTACTCTGAGATTCAGATTAATAAAGTGTGTCTGTTTCTCTGTGGGCTATCTTAACTTGCTATTTTGGGCTGGTTTTTTGCCCTGCTTTTTGTTTTATTTTTTGTTGTTGTTGTTGTTGTTATTGTTGTTGTTGTTGTTGTTGGGCTGGTTGTTTAAGTCACTGACCCAGGGCTTGTGAAGAGCCATATTAATTGGTACCTAATGGTTACAAACAGTCTGGGATAGGAAAAGCATCCATCCATAGGAATTACCCTAAAAGCCAGGCTAAACTAATGGAAAAGGGGTCATTGTCCCCCTCATAGGAGCCCTTAACTTTGGGGATTTTTGGTTAGGGACTTCAAGTTGGACTTTGTCATAATTTGTGGTCTATTGCAACCAAAACCAAACCAACCAAGCACCACCACCATCCACCTTTATTTAGAGGAATTTTCTGCCACATGCAGAGAGAATGAGTCCAAAGAGAGAGATTCATTACAATAAAACCCCAACTAGAGGAAGCCCTTAGCCCTCATATGACTGATGAACCAAGGGGGGCGGGGGCTGAGATGTGGAGACATCCCACACTGGAGGAGTAGAATAGGTAGGAAAGGGGGTAGAAGGTGGGAGGGTGGGACTGAGAAGGGTGGAGGGAGGGGGCTGTGATGGAGATGTAACTTGAAGTAATAAATGAAATTTAAAAAAAATTTAAACTGATTATCAGCAAATATTTTATTACTGATAAAATGCAATATGACCTATAAGGTACTGTTTTAAGCCTCATACATATATCTTCAAATAATTTTATTTTCTGCAGTGCTATGGATGAAACCCAGGGCCTATTCATGGCTAGGCTAGTGTTAGACCACTGAGATAGATCCTAGACTTCCTCAAAATGTTAAAACAACTACTTAGAACCATTTATAGATAAATTTGTGAGTATATATAGCAGTTGGATATTGACTATGAATGGGGACTGACTGCGAGTACTAATGTGTTACTATTGGAAGTCAGAACAGCAGTTAGGGACTCCAAGGAAAGAGCCCTGCCTCCTGCCAAAGGCTGCTTCCTCTCACCTTCCAGAGTACACAGACATCCAGGCACCTCCCAACAATAGCTCCCAAGTGGCAACAACTGTGTTCAAATGAAGTCCCTAGCACTCCAATATCTAAACAACCAAATAGATAAAATAAATGAACTGACTACCTCCTTACAAATGTCTCTACTGGGATGGACGGCAAATATGTTGTTGGCAGCAATCTGGGAACAGTTTTCTGGATACAAGAGTTACTTGAAAACTGCTGTCTGTTCAGAGGTTTTGCAAGCTTTTCTTTTTAGACCCTCTACCCTTACTCCCATTAAAAAAAATCAGAATTTGGATTAGAACTATCCACATGTGTTGAGAATTTCTGTAGTAAATTTTAGTTTAGGCCATCCACACTGCTCTCTACCTGCTTCTATTTAGAAGAACAGTTATTACCTTAAAATTTGTATTTCTTAAATAGCCAAAACCCTAAAAGTGAGTTTTTCCCCAGCATGTATTGAATCGATCTTAGTGTACACAAGAGAGATTGCCAAACATATGGTATACAATTTAAAGGTTTGTGAACAAATGAACTATCTTGAGAGGATATTCATCTTCTAAAAGGACTCTATACCCATTATAATGTTGAAAAATAGCTTACCAATTTATTTGGGTGCTTAGTTTTTAAACTAGCATTGGTGGAAGTACACCCACTTTAATGCATTGTTCTTGAGAAGGTGCAAGCTGAATGCAAGTGCTCTTAACTAATCGCTCAGCCCCACCTTTTGCCCTCCTGGCAGAGTGGATATGATGTTAGTAATCAGGAGAAAGCAGGGCACTCAGCAGCTCATACCTTGCCCTTTGCCCTTGTCTGATGTTCAGCTCTGCCCCTGAGACACTGCTCTCCCCATCCCCCAACCTGTCAGCCCAGTGACAAAAACACAAGACAATCTCAGGAAGATAAAAAATATTTAATGTGCTAAAGAATAAAATGAGTAAGTCAGGCGGTAGCTCCACCTATCCGGCATGCATTTATGGTTGTTTGTCACGGACAACACATTTCTGAGGCCATTGTCACTTAGGCTGATTAGAAGCTAGGTGGAGAGACTCCATATCTCTCCCCTCCCCTCCCCTTCCCAGAACTCCTCTTCTCCCCTTCTGGCTTCTTTTTCAACTAGGAACCAGATACTCAGCCAGTCACTGGGACTCCTTTCTAAACTTAACTCGGTAAGTTGCAGAAAATGTTGGAAGATTTTGATTTACTCATGCCTTTCCCTTTTCTCTGGCCTCCCAGGATGTGTTTGTTGAGCTGGACAAGGGGAGGAGTGCATAGACATGCTCCACACACATGGACTCAACCTTTCTGACTATTGTTTCCTGGGGACAGACAGGATTGCTGTCCCAGGTCCCACAGCCAGTGCTCTTTAGACTCTGGCTAAGCTGTCTGCTTTCCTCTAAAGGAAGAGGACAAGCTCAGCTTGGTGACGCATGCTTGTGATCCCAAAATTTGGGAGGCAAATGCAGGGGAATCTTTGTGAGTTTGAAGCCAGCCAGGTCTACATAGCAAATTCCAGGCCAGCCAGAGCTACACATGTGAGACCCACCCCCAATAAAAGATAAATGACAGAGCTGAAGCTGTCCATCATAGTCAGAGATGAAGACAGATCATTAATTTAGGGACACAGGTGGAGAGCAGAGTTCATCCCCTAATTATTTAAGACTGAACTCTCTCTGTGACTTCCAGACCCTTCCAATGTTGTTTTATTTCACTGATGAGATGTGTCTGTGCATCTGTGTGTGTGTTTGTGTGTGTGTGTGTTTGTGTGTGTGTGTATCTGTGTGTGTGTGTATGTGTGTGTGTGTGTGTCATTATTCCCTTCTGTGTTTTCTCATGCAGAATGATTGTCTTTTCCTCTCCAGTGTGATAACCTCCACCTTAAAGAAAACATGAGGTTTTTGAATATATACTTTAGTGTAAGAAAAATACAATGTAACAACATTGCCCAGAGAATGACTTTACACTATCATCCTTTTGGTTTCCACAAATGTCTTCACTAAAATTTTGTGACTAAATTCCAAGAGCTGTGGCATAGACACACACACACCACTGTGGTCTATTTCATTGAGAAAAGAACTCACAGAATTCATCCTTCCTCCACCTCACCCCTGGGGTTTTGATGCTTTAGTTTAGGGCAGACACTAATGCATTTAAAAATTCTTTCTTTTTGAGAATTTTATACATGTATACAGGTCTTGAGATCATCTATGCTGGGATTTTTGCTGATTTGATCTTACTGACAGTAATGTTTTTAATCAATGAAGCACACCTCCTCTTGGTGTGTGTGTGTGTGTGTGTGTGTGTGTGTGTGTGTGTGTGTGTGTG
>CAJQZJ010032362.1:8192819-8239495 GCA_907164525.1 Lophiomys imhausi | reverse complement strand
GTGTGTGTGTGTGTGTGTGTGTGTGTGTGTGTGTGTGTGTGTGTGTGTGTGTGTTGGGGGGTGTTTGTCTCTTCCCCTAGAGTTTGAGATTTTAGTTTGGTTCCAGAGACTATATAGCCTAGGATGGCTTTGAACTCATGATCCTGCCAAGCCTCTCCAGGGCTAGTATTACAGATGCATATCACTACAGCTGGCTCTGGGGTTTTACTTTTAATGATACCTTTTTCATATGGCCCAGCAGCTTGTTTCTATAATTGAAAATAAGAAACCCCCACCCGAACCTGGGCCCTGGCTGTAAAGGCTACATTGTGATGCTGTAAGGCTAACTCAGCCATGTGATTGCCAAAATCTTTCGGGCCTTTTACAGCAAGATACCTTGTCCATAATAATTGCAGCCCCTACTTACTGAGCATTGCAATTCTCGTCTGAGTAGGAAAAATAGTACAAGTATTCCTGGTATCACAACTGCCCCTTCAGACACAGGTATTATTTTATAATCTAATTTTATAGACAGAGTACTTGAGTTTTGAGAACCAGCCCTTTGATAATCATCCACAGCAAGGCAGACTTTCAGCTCTTGCTTTACATGGGCCACCCTCTGTTCAGGGTTTCTGCATTTTTACCCAGGCTACTTGCAAATGGTTGCTCAATACATTCCAAGAGAACAGAAACTTAATAACCAAAGTGGTAGGTTTTCCCCTAGGGAACTTTGAGTTTGCACAGCCTTTCATCATATTCACCTTTAAAATATCTTGTGACACCCCATTGGCATTTTATGAATGGCTTCTCTTCGCCTGATACTCTGCTGGCTTTGTGCTGTAAGATATGGGTCTGGTCTCCAAGGAGCCCAGTCTTTGGGCAAATCCAGGAAGGCTTCTAGATAATCACATCAGAAGTCAGTATGGGGGGAGGGTAAGGATTAGTGTCCACAGGAGACATCTTGGAGAGAGGGAGAATGTATAATTGAGGGAGAAAACTGACAGACTCCTAGAGAACCCCAGGTTAACACTTTATCAAACAGTGTAATAAGAGGAGCCTATATATGGACAGTACAGAGGGAGGAAAAATACATCAAATTATGGAGAGGGCAGGGGTTGGCAAACCTCCCCTATAAAGGGGCCAGCTAGAAAACACTGCAAATTTGGGGAGCATGAGATCTCTACTGCAACTGTATATCTCCTGGCCTGCTGACTGAGTGCTGCCTGTCCTCAGCACTACTATCCTTGGTGAGCTTTGAAGCAGGCCTGAAGGAGAAAGCAGAGTGAGTGGAGGGCATATCGTGCCCTTTCTGCAGCCCAGGGAAAAATCAGAGCTGAAGTCAGAGCTTCTTGATGTACGGCGGCTTGGGGGTTTTTATGAATTCACATTGTGCATAGCCATGTATTTAAACTGGGATGGGGAGGGAGGAGGGTACGGGAAAGAAAACACAACTGCAGGAAACACTAGTACTACTTACCCAGTGACTCTGACTGGGCCCATTGGGTCCCTGGTCCCCTGTTGTCTCCCTTGAGTTGTGCCTTTGGCCTCAGGAGTGAGAAGATTCAGGAAGCTGAGAGAAAAATAAAATGTTACATCCTACAGGGAAATCTTTAGCCCTCAAAGAACTTGGGGATCAGCCAATGTGTCCTCTTCCGGACAAAGTAGTTTCTGTGAAGTGAGTTAGAGAATCGCAAGTGACAGGGGTGACAAAGGAAAGTTGATGGTCCACTGTTGAACGCTCATGGAAGACAGCACGTGCCAGGAATAAGAAACTGACCCTTTCAACAGGCAGCTTCAGAAGCCGGGAGAGTTCTACTTCCACCCCCTCTCTGCTTGCACTGAAAAGACTTTGAGATCTTGAACCTGGGTTCTCTTTGTTACTGACTCAGCTTTGACTCATTGCTAAAAGCCATTGGGAGGTTTTCCAGTGTCGTTGTCTGCTGCCCTGCACCCAGAGTCCCGGTGCTCTTCAGGGTGCATTATTACAATTCTGTCTTCCCTAAGTGTATTTATTTATTATTATAGTGCCTACATGTCAGTGTGAGCATGTGGAGATCAGAGGACAACCTGGTGGAGGGGGAGTTGGTTTTCTTGTTTCTTCTATACATGGGTTCCAAGGCTAAACTCAGGGCATCAGGTGGCAGGTGCTCAGTCCTCTCTCCAGCCCTATTCTCTCTCTCTCTCTCTCTCTCTCTCTCTCTCTCTCTCTCAAACTTTTTATTGATTCTTTGTGAATTTCACATCATGCATCCCAATCTAACTCATCTCCCCATCCCTTCATACCCACCTGCCACCCTTACAACCTCCCGCCCCCACACACCCCCCAAAAGAAATCTTGTTTGGAAGCTGTAGTGTGTCACATTGAGTCCCATATCTTTTAGTACATACTTCTGTCAACTGCCCGAACCACCAAGGTGGTTATGAGCACTTACTGAGAGCCATGAGCAGAGTGACTTGCATTCAGCACAGCTTCTTCTCCTTAGGATTTTTCACCTACCCCTGTCCTTCCATGCCTCTTCAGTCGTTTTAACGCTTAGGGCCATGATCATGTTGTGTTTAGTGTTTGAGCACTTTGCCATTACACTTAGCTAATTTTCCAGGGTTAGCTCTTGGAAGTTTGTAACTGTTTTCCTGTGTATGCCTCCTTCCGTGGGTGTAATTTTTCTGTGGTAGATTAGGGAGGTGTAAGAGTAGGGTTGAAGTATGTAGATGGCAGGGGAGAGCGGCAGTGACATCATAGCAGCGAGTCCACTTTGATTAGTTGGGTAGAAAAAGGACTTGGTTAGTTCATCCAAAATGCCAGTCAGTGACCATTCTGCTGGGAGAAGAAGCTTTGCAGAATGAGATTTTCAAATAGAAAACCCAATAGACTTCAGAAGGAAGAAAGGGCACTTCAAGGACAGAAATGTTAGGAGGTTTTAAAAGAGTGAAACTATAAAAGTACATGAAAGGAACACAAAGAGGAGAATTGAGTGGGACACAGTAGAAGGGTAAATCGAAGAATTAATTATTTTTATTGTTTTATTTGTTTCTGTTTTTAAGTTTCTTCCCTTTTTTCCCTTTCTTTTTTCTTTTCCAGTCATCAAAGCAGGACTCCGATGACTGTGTGCTTCAGAATGTATGAGTTTATTTTCCTGCCATATCGTGGGTAGGAACTAGTTCTTGCCAGGTGCTGTGCTTTCTGTGCCTAGCACAAGGCATGGCTGAGCTTAGCACTGGGAGTGGACAATAGACAGAGCACTTTCTCCTCTCTTTGGAGGAAGTTTTGGGAGTCCAAAGAATGAAACTGTAGCAATGGCAACTGTTGCGGGAAGTGGAAGGTAGGCTTACATTTGGATATTGGCACTTCAAAATGAAAGCAGCTGTAGTGTGTGTGTGTGTGTGTGTGTGTGTGTGTGTGTAAAACAGCCAAGACAATTAGCATTATAGCCACGCTGTCTGCAGTGTGAGGTGGTCTAATGTTTGGGGAGGTTTTAAGAGATCAGGCTGCATGTGGCACTTGAATGCTTTCCAAGAATGTTCTGCAGCCCCCTCTGTGGTTTCTCTGGAATGGAGCCAGGTCATAAAGCTTTGTCTGATGGTGGTTGTCAGCAACAAATGTCCATGCTCAGAAATGTGGCTCATGATGTTTGGCAGAGAAAGGGGAACTGCTTTTCTGTTGGTTGGTTGTTTTGCCTTTCAGCCTTCAGTGGTTCTGCATTATCAATCCATATCCTGGCAAGACACATGATTTACCTAGCAGTGTAATTGTATCTACTGTGTTGGTATTGAGAATCTACCGGGATGCTAGTTATCAAATAACCTTTTAATGTTTTGAACGCAGCATTTCAGCTGCAAATGTGTGGCATGTCTGGCATCACCTGGAGTACTACCGCATCTTAGAGGCATTCTCTTAGGGAAGTCACACACTCTATGAGTTTGGAGTGTGACATTTTTGTATATGAGTGTTCAAATTCAGTAAATATGACAATTTCTATTCCCAAGAATATGCCACATAAGACTGTTCTAGCTTTCTATGCTTCTAAAATTAGGAGTTGTATGCTGTGTTTGTTTCTTTGATAGAGTTATACTTATTCATCCTTCCATCCATCCATTCATTCATTCATTGTGGGTGTGCATTCATGCCACCTTGAAGGTCACAGGAGTCGATACCCAGATAATGCCTCTAGACTGTGTGAGGTCCCTAGTTAGGGTAGATCTCTGTCCCTGGAGGATGTATCAAAACATGGTGGCCTGGAATGAATGTCCACCTCTTGGATGCTCTCTGAATATACACTCACTGGTTTCTCAGGCTGCATATATTGGGACAAGTGGTTGCTAGCCTTATACTTTATATTTCAGACTAAAGTAGAAGTTTAAAACAAAAACTCATGTTCATTGAAAAAATCCCCTATTATAACAGAACACCAAGCTAATATTAAACACTGAATAAATATTTAAGAAAGAAATTGGGAAGAGGAAGAATTATAAGGAAGTATAGTGAGATGCCTTCTAAGTCTTATTATTATTGTACGTCTATGGGTGTTTTGCCTGTATGTATGTCTGCACCGTGTGCATGCAGTGCTCCTGGGGACCCCTAGGACTAGAGTTACAGACTTGAACTTCCATATGAGTGCTGAGAATTGAACCCAGATCCTCTGGAAGAATAGCTGGTACTCTTAACTGAACCATCATTCTAGCCCCAGCTTCCTAATTCTAGATGGATCATTTGTCCTGTGGAGGCAGGGGAAGTCCTGTCACTCTCTTTTGGGTTGACAACTTCACCTTTTCTGGCTGGAGCTTTGTCACTGTATTTCCTGACCTGGTTTCTCCCTGAGTTAATGCTTAACATCTGTGCTACAGGAGCTGAAGGTAATAGGTCTGATCAATTGTAAGTGAGTAGAATAAAAAAGAAAACCAGCCCTCGACCACATGTCCTTGAAGTCAGATATGTCTTATCTTAGAGCCCTTGCCTCTCTGAGAGATTGGTTATAATCAGGGGTACCATTTTTAAAGGGATGGACAATATAACACTCCAGACATACAAAATTTATAAATTTTGGAATGTTATCAACCACCCATACTGTTTTGTCTAGACTAGATATTTATGTTGAATATGATGAGACTCAGACCAAAACTGTGAAATCACAGAAAGCAGGAGATTCCCTTTCAAAATAAGTGTAGAAAAATAGTATTACCAGACTATGTGACACCAGGCACTACAGTCTAATTAGAAAGTAAGTATTTTCTTGTTTTGTATTAAATGCTTACCTTGAATGAAGCAACCAAATATCCACAACCATAGCTTCTTTTTTGTTCAACAACTTAACATAAAGTACTATGTCAGAAAGAAATTTTATATCGTGTTGTTACAAAACAATTATTGCAGCTATAAAGACAGTCACATGCCCAAAACTTACAAGAAATCAAGATAGATCTACCATGGAATTGTGTATGTTGTGGTCTCTTCTGTGGTTTTCCTGTTTCCTTTGTATCTTACTGACTCTGTTAAGAGAATCCAATTAATTTGCACAGTTCACCTAGTTGATTTAGAAGACACTTGTCTTCTGTTTTTTCTTGGGCACTGCTTGACCAATTGGGCAGCTATAGATGTATTGAGGGAACAATACCATTTGGGAGAATGAAAATTAGATTTGAAACTTCTACTTGGAGGAATTTTAATAAGTCTGCTTTTTATAACCTTAGGTAAACATGTCAAGTACTCCATAAAGATCAGAATGAGTTTTGCATGTGTGAATTAATGAATTATTTAGGGTGTCAATCTTGGACTCTGAGGAGCTGTCAGGAGAACCCAGAAACTTGAACAGAGTATGAACTTCTACTGTTTGATATACAGCTTCTATTAAACCCCTAGTTGTGGAAGACAGTATTTGTGGAAGGTAATTTAAAAGGCTATCTCTACCCATTTCTTCTCTGAAGTCATGTAGGATTAGTCATAGAAGCGTGTACGCCCTGTCTATCAACCTGTGAGCGAGTGGTCCCAGGATGCGTGATGTCAGTGTGGGCCGGAAGCTGGCAGTGTGCTGTCACTTATAGAGGCAGTAACACATCTAATTTGCCTTTGGATGATACAGTGGGGATCCTTGTAATTCCTCAGGTAGGAGCTATCTTTTGATGAACAGAGAGGTTTATTTTGTCTCATCTGTGATAACTTCTGCTCTGACTTTTCTCTTCATCCTCTTTTACCTCAGTTTCTAGTAAATCTAAAGTCTGATGGCGTCTTTCAGCATCAGAGCATCCACATTGTCCTTAGGGTTCAACAGTTTGCTTTCACTTTTTTTCTTCATCTCACATTTCAAATGAAAATTGAAGGCCCACCCTATCTCAAAGAACCTGATCCAGAAAGGTTCAGGCTTTTGCTTGTTTTAGTCAAAGTCAGCTGATTAAGCAGGGGAGAAACATTAGGGAGGCCAGCTGTCAATAACTTCTAAAGGGTCTCAGAAGTTGGTTCTCCTGCATTAGACTTCAGAACTTTATAGAGAAGGGTGTGTCTTATCGATCCAGGGAATGAACAGGTAGATACCAACCTCCCTCTCCTCACGCTGGCCACTCAAGAGCTTGATTTGAAGTGATTAACCAACTTACAAATGGTCACCCCTGATGACTTGATATGCCACCACTTTAGTTCAGATCTTGAATGTTCCGCAAAGGTTCATATGGTAAATCATGTTCCCCACTATGGCACTACTGGGAGGTGGTAAAATCCAAAAGGGTGATACCTAATTGGAAGACTGAGTGACTTGGAGTGTTCCAATGCCGGCTCATTCCTCTTCCTTTCTTTGTTTCCCAGCCAAGAGCTAAGTGGCTTTGTCATACCACACTTAGCCACCATAACCACAGACCCAGAGCATCATGGCCAGCTAAATAACCTTTTCTCTTTGTTAGCTGATTATCTCAGATATTTGATACAGTAGCAAAAAGGTAAATAATCCAAGCACTGCGATATCATAGATGGGTATCTCCAGCAGCAGATAAGGCCACTAGAGGGAAACAAAAGCAAAAACACTTCAAGATATTGGCAAGAACTTTCTAGAAAGAACTTTTGTGGCATGAAACTAAATAGCTCTGTGCCACAAAAGGGTGAAGAAACAGAGAAAAATCAGGACTGTGGAGCTGACTTGGCAGTTAAGAGCCTTTGCTGCTCTTCCAGAGGACAGGAGTTTGCTTCCCATCACCCACATCAGGAACTTCACAACCAGGAGATCTGATTCTTTCCTTCCACAAGCATGTGCTTCTCACGTGCACAGACCCACACAAAGACATACACCTATGCACAAAATTAAAATTCTTTTTTTTAAATAACAGAGAAAGATTTTGCCACTTGCATCAGACAGGCAATTAACAATCTAGAATCTACCAATAAAGTAAATATGAAAAAAATGTGTCTAATAAAAAAATGGGCTAGCGAATTGAAGACAGTTCTTAAAGGAAGGCTTAAAAATTGCTCTAAGTATTAGAAAAGGTGTTTGACATTCATTGTTAATGGGGAAATACAAATTAGTACCTTCGAATTGCATCTTACCCCAGGCAGAACAGCAAGCCCTACAACAAGTGCTGGTGAGGACATAAGGAAAGAGGCTTAGAATGCAAAAAATGGAACTTTACTACCATGTAGTCCAGATAGACCTGAAGGATTCTGTAAGTTGCACACCACAGAGATGCTCACATATCTGTGTTTATTTCTGTGCTATCTATAGTATCTAAGCCATGGAACCCATTTACACGTTCCTCCGCAGATGTGTATGCAAGGAATATGTGATACATTCAACTACAAAGAGTGAAATTATGACGTTCACAAGAAGATAGATGCTACTAGAGATGTTCAACAAAGTGAAATTCAGACAATTGTCTTATTTCCTGTCATGCATGGAATCTACATTTAAGATTGTCTCCTCTAACCCAACCCCTCCAGATGTGTGTGTGTGTGTGTGTTTATGTGCTAGTACATGAAAGTAGAAATGGGACTATGAGAGGGGAAAGTGAGTTCTAAGAATATATGACACAAAAGTAGAAAGGGACTACATGGGAGAAGAAAAGGGACCAGCAAGTGTGTGAAGAAGGGGGCCAGGGAGGGCACATAAAATGAAGTATAATGATGAACTTATGAAATGTCAACAGTGAAACAAAACCAATTTTTTGTCTTAATTAAACTATGAAAATAATAAAATTTTCCATTTCCAAAAGAAAATCCCCAGTCTTGTCC
The DNA here is from genome assembly GCA_907164525.1 of Lophiomys imhausi. Taxonomy (NCBI): domain Eukaryota; kingdom Metazoa; phylum Chordata; class Mammalia; order Rodentia; family Muridae; genus Lophiomys; species Lophiomys imhausi. Next base: position 8,231,313 of record CAJQZJ010032362.1, on the reverse strand, counting down.
ACTTGGCCACACCTGTGCTTTGTCTAGATGAGTTCGTTTGCCTGCAGAGGATAGGACAGTCTGCAGGCACGACTAGAAAGGAAGTGGAAATCACAGTACCGTGCAGGAATACTGCCTTTGACAGGCACACATTCCTTGTGACAAAACAAGTAACTTGACAAATTCTCTCCTTCCAATGAGGTTACAGCTAAACACTGTTGAATATTCAAGGCCTTCAGACTGAGTATCTGAGATGAAGAGTAGGGAGATGTTACAGAGAAAGACTCACCACCTTGTCAGTGAAGGCAATTTGCTGAAGCTCATTTTTATGTGTTTCTCTCATCTTTACCTTTAGTTATAATGAACCATGGATATGCCTCCTTTATATTATAAATTTGTAGCTGCAGAATTGTATGAGTGGACTTTTGGTCAATGAGCTCAAAGCAGTGCCCTAGGTAACTGCTTTATTCAAGAGAGCCCTGCCAAGAGGCATTGTATACAGTGTTGTGCCCATAATATACACTGAATAACTATATGGATGGACAATGGAAAGAAGATATGGCTTCATTTCCTGGGAGTGCCTCTTTCTTCGTTCCTTGGACACTCTTGTCCAAACCCAGGATACATATCTCCAGACCCTGCCTGCTCTTTTATAATATACCACCATTGTACTGTGTTCATGTTAATGAAACAGCAAATACTCACTGCTCATTGTGAACCAGGCTCTGTGCTGCAAACCTTGTGTCTCTTGTCTCTTTCGCTGCTCATAGCAGACCTGTGATATGAACACATAGTGGTTTGGGTTTGAAGAGGCAAACTGACTTACTTTCCTGGCCTAGTAACATTAAGCAGTGTCTCTGATTTTAGATGTAGATCCAATTCCAATGTTTCTAACTCTGGAATTCATGTCTTCCAAAATAAGAGTCTGCTGTGTCCTGGGTCTCATTGAGGAAAATGACAGGTGAGGGAGGGATAAAAAGAAAAAGAGAGAAGCGGTAGACTACCATTGGCATTCAGTTGCCTGCTTCATTAAATGAAAGTGAGAAGCAACTTTTGGTAATGGAATCCTCTGCAGGTTTGGTTGTAAAACCAGCCCCCATTTTGAGTCTTTTCATTTTGAGTCTTAGTACCTTCGCCATATTGCATGTTGGATTGTATCAGTTGTATTTAAAATGAAGGTTTTTATGATGGTTCAGTTAATTTGCCAAGTTACCTTTGTCTTGAATTTGAGGTCTTTTTTCACACGCCAACTTCATGAAGTACTATGATCAGAATGTTCATGTTGTCTTATACATAGAATTGTGAGACAAAAACAATAACAGCACAGCGTTAGGATGGATTTTCTTTGCTTTCTCCCAGAGTCTGTCCAGCCCTGTGCTTCCACATGTAAGCATTTCCCTGGCATTGCTCTTCTGTTATTCTTTGTGTCTCCCTCATCTCTGACCAGTGTGAGCATTACATTTTAATTCTAAAGGTTGATTTTCATTTGGGTGCATTTAAAAAAAAAATCAGTTCATTTGTAAGCAAAAGAGGTTGAGGTTGGATAACTAACTCATCACATCTTTAGAACTAAAACCAATCACTTTTGAGAATGATAAATTGAGTTCTTCTAGGGAAAACTCCGTGTGCAGAGGGATTCATCTGTCAGGATGACTTTAAAAGTTCCTATATATATACATATATGTGTGTGTGTCTATATGTATATATATATATATATATATATATATATGTGAGTATCTATCTATATGTATATGAAAGATACATACATATATAGGGCATGTATATATGTGTATGTGTGTCTATGTATATGAAAGATATGTACATATATAGGGCATGTATACACCTGCATGTATATGTGTGTATATATACATACATACATATATATGCATATATATTATTGTTTTTACTCATAATACCACTGGAACATCCTTACAAATCTTCAGTATGGTCTCTCCTGGAATTTCCGGGAATACTTGCTCCTTGGGAGTACCTCTTTGTAGGCATCATGCTTCCTCTCCCTCTTGCTTGCTCAAAAAGCTCTTAAATAAAGGCAGGTGTACCATGCACGGGTGTGGTGATACACCCCTTTAATCCCAGGCAGAAGTAGACAGGTCTCTGATTTCTAGTCCAGCTTGGTCTACAGAGCTAGTTGAGTTCCAGGAAGCCAGGGCTGCACAGTGACACCCTGTCTCAACGGGGGTGGGGAAAGGCGGGGGCTGGTGTTCCCTTGTACCAGGCATCATACTTCAGAAAGGGGATGAAAATTTCAGGAACAGAGCTAGACAAGTGGGGGGAGTTTGCCTCTAAACAGTCAGTTTAGGTGTAGTCAACAAAGTTAAGCTTTAAGAACCAATACAGCTTCCACGATGAGATTTTTTTTTTTTAAATGTTGGGAGAAGTTTCAAAGGTGGAGGGTGGGTTTGAGGGGAGGAGGGAGATGAGAGGAAACAGGGTACATGATGTGAAATTTACAAAATAAAAAGAATCAATCTTAGTGATTTTGGGTTTTTTTAACCTTATGAAATATATCACATTCTATCCATACCAATCTGACCATAATTTTTCATGTTGCTGTGTACTGCAGCTGTGGCAGAGAATTCTAACAATAGACTCCATATAGTAGGCATTTAAGAGCTCACCCTGGCCTGTCACTTGACATGCAAGCTGTGTTCAAACGTTGTGCTTTGGGGGTGGCCTGTGATGAGTAATAATTCTCCATTCTGGCACTTGTGTTGTTAATGGCGTGTGTACAATATGACCATGTCTCATCCTGGTAATTCACACTGTGCCTGGTTGAGTGGCGGTTGAATGTTAGCTAGCCAAGGTGCTTTGTTAAAGCCACAAACTTTGCAAGTAAAATCATCATCACATGGGGTGATGGTGCCTATGTAGAGCCTTCTGTAAATAGTAGGCACTTGGGGAGTATTCTGTGGTCCCTGGGTGGGTCAGCAAAGTGGATGAGAGACAGAGTTTTCTGGTCCCAGTTGTCCTGAAAGCTCTTATTGATATGGGATTAGTCTCAGTGGAGACAACCGTGCTGTCACATGGGCATCAGGGCAATTGAGAAAAGTGACTGGAGGCCTGTGGGGGAAGGGACTGGCGCTGAGTCACTGAGTTCATTAAAAGGCTACAGAACAGGAGTAGAATTGGAGCTTGGCAGGAGAGACGTTCCTCTTGATGGTTCAACCACCACATCTGTGCCTACACCTCCGGTAAGCTAACACCCAGTCCGTGCTGAGAGAGGGGAGACTGGAACCCTCAGGTAAAAGTTGGTGAGTGGGTCATTCTTCCCCCCACACCCTATCTTCTTCTTGCAGGTTCAGGGGTCCTGGGTAGGATTGACCTGCAGGACTCTAAGTGGTCTCAGAGACCAGCCCCTGGTCCAGAACACTGGTTTTCAATACAGAGTTCCTGGCTTGAGGGCTTAAATGTTCTGAAAGGTAAAACTGCATGCATTTTATTAGCAGCCAGCAAATTATATTTTGCTTAATTGGGATAATTTAAAGTTGTTTTTAAACTTAGCAGTGAGAAAACCAGGGTTGAAAATATGTATAATGTTCTTCCAGGACACTGTATAGGTGAAAGTGTAAAACTTCTCTATGAGGAGAAAAGCACCATTTAGGGTGCGGGGAGGTGGGGGCGCTGCTGACGTCACTGTACTAAGGGAACAGTAAGGAGCATTTAAGGGGTAGGGAATGTGGGCAGAAGTCAGAAACTAATAAACAGTGTCTTTCCTCTGTAAACAGAGCAGGGAATTAGACGGTCTTTGCCTTTTAAGTGTAAGCACATGCTCTTACCCTTAGATGTCTAATGCACCTAGTGTGTATGACTTTGTGTTAGTGTTAGATGGAGCTAGTATGTGTGATTTTTGGGTTCCCTGCATATGAACTGTAAGCATATCTGAGTGTTGGCTAATAAACAAACATGCCCAAAAGGGAACTACAAGGGTAAGTCTATAGACTAATGTTCTTTATGTTTTCTACTGTCAAAAAAAGATCAAAAGCTGCTGGTCACCAGAGAAAACCTTTCAAAGTCAACTCTGAATGGAGGAGCTGCCACTGCTGTCTATTGATTAGTCTTAAGATTAAAAAAAGAAAGAAAAGCAGCTTCCTGGACCAGGCAAAGTTTTTTTTTTTTTTCTCCTCTTATAAAAGAAACTAGTGTCAAGAGCTTTCCCTGTAAGCTGCCTGTATGCTCAAGCAGAGGACAGTGGCTCTTTATTTTCCAGCTTCCTCCCCTGTCTTTCCTTTATTTGTATTGCAAAACTGCACATTGGATGCAATTCATCATGGTTGGTTTGTAAGTGTCCAAGGCAAGGAAAGCAGATGACTGGAAGCTTCGGCTAAGGAGGGAATGAATTAGGAGTGAAGTGGAGAGGTGACGGCCATCAAGGGTGGGAAGGAATGAGGGAAGATGAAGAGAACAGGATATTGGTCACCCCTGGATGCTGTTTATCACCCCTTTGTGAGCAGTGAGTGTGGACCCTCTCCGATAGGTTTTGGATGTACTGTCAGGAACCCATCTCATTCCTGATTCCTCTGGTCTCGCTTACCTTAAGTGTAAAACTTACTTAAATTTGCTCTATCTCTCCACCAGAACAAGATTTTCCCTCAAAAGGCAAGAGATATGTGTCTCAGACACAAGTGAAACAAGCCTGACTTAATCAACTTTCTTGCACAATTAAATTCTTGTTTTAATGTGTGAGAGAGTCTAAACATTAAGGTGTGAAGCATGAACCAGAAAAGCATTTCTAATATTTCTTTCACATTTTCGTAAGATTTTTAAAAAATGAAAATATCAAATGCATCGCCTATGCAATTCAAGAAATTTGTTTAGCAGAACTCAGAGGTTGGAGGAAAACAAAGGCTAATTGAAGTGACCAGTAGGGAACCATGGGTTAGCATTTTATGCGCATTTGGGTCTTTGGTTTGAAGGGTGCCTAGAAGGCAAATTGAAATGGTCCACGAATGTCTAATTCTAGACTTGTGCATGCAGAGAAAAGCCAGGACTCTTCCCCTGTATGCCCGGGGGTTTTTCATCTTAGAACTTAGCTAGATGCTTCACCACACGCTGTTGTATTCCAGTTAACTTGTAGATGATCCACAGGGGTCTGTTAGCCCATCACTTACTGCCAATCAAAGCCAGTTTCTGATGGAGGCATGCAAGTATACACAAAGTTTCAGCCTTCCATTTGCTCAGTTGTGTGGAGACCCTGCCAGTTCTGGTTTTATCTATGAAGCTCTAGGAGTACTTACTAGCACACCCTGATCCCTTTGGACATTTCTATTTGTTTCTGAAATGTGATTGTTTTGTTTGTACAACTAAGTAGGTTTCTATTTATTGCACTTTTTAGGTTTTGACGATAGGTTCAAACTCAAGGACTTGCACATACAAGGTAGGCATACTACTGAGCTACACCTCAGCCACTTTTGCTTGCTTTTTTTAAAAAAAAAGGTTCATTTTATGTGTATGGGAATTTTGCCTGCATGCATATATATGTGCACCACATACATGCCTGGTCCTATGGATGCCCTGGAACTGGAGACACAGACAGTTACGAGCTGCCATGTGGATGCTGGGCATTGAACCTCTAGAGGAGCACTCAGTGCTCTTCACCCCAGATCCATTTCCTTAGCCAACCCCCGTTTTATTTTGCTTGGTTTTCAATTTCTTAAATTTTATCTTGCATGCCTGTATAAATATTTGACTTGGAGAAGGGGCTTCTTGCATTAGTTCAATGTGTTCTATGAACCTAACGTCTTGCTTTGCTAAATGGAACTGGTACATTAGATCTAGGAGAACACCTCTTTGCATTGATTTAGATTTTCATGGTGTTGGAAATAAATCTTCATGTCTTATCTTCTGCATTTTTCTGCGGTTAGGGTTCCCCATGCTGTGGAGCCGGATAGGCAGTGACTCACCTGTGCAGTTGCTCTTCTCCGTGGAAGGTTGCATGGACTAAGTACTCTTTCCTATGACTGCAGCCCTCCCTACCAGGCACTATTGGATGAGATCACCTTTCCTTTATCATCGGGTTCACAATATTTAATCACTTGCAGATGATGCATTTAATGCTGATGATGCAGCCTTACTTGATTTCTTCCTCTCAGGTTGGAAACCTTTTCTTTCTGTGGCGACCTGTCCTAATTATTTTCTTCCACTATAGTTAGGTCTTAGGGTGGCCCTGATTGTTTTCCTCCACTTCTCGAACTTCACAGTAAAAATATTTACCTTTTCAGTTTGTTCATTATAAAAATCTTTCCACCCCTTCATGTGAGACGCCCTCTTTCTCTTCAGTTGGGAGCAAGCCTGACTCAAATACATGGTACCTAAATATAAAAATCCTCCTTTATGTCAGATTACACGGATGTCTTCCTTGTCCTCTTTTGTCTTCTCAATCAATCAGTGTCACCTGGAAAAGTCAGAAAAATGTCCTCCTTGGATTGCAGGACTATCCCAGGGACATTTTGCATTGTGGTGCCACCGTGATAGCCAAACATGGAGAAGAGAAGGTGAAGGTAGCCTGGCGAGGTCTTCAGTGTGATTCTCTCCTGTTGTTGCTATGGTATAGTAGGTGGAGTTAGGCTGGAGGTCTGCAGCATTACTGTCTCCTGTTGATCACTGCCCTTGCCTTCAGGAGGTCATCCAGCCTTGGTGAGTAGACATCTCATTCTCTGTCATTCCCAGCAGCTTTCTTACAACTCAAAAAGCCCTGGGAACACCTCAGATTTGTTGTGGGCCTAGGTGCCTGGTGCAGTGTGCTTGCTTTGAATGTACCCATTTCCCCAGCCTCCCCCCCCGCCCCTTTCTACCTATCTTAGAAAAATCATCTCTACCAAATCTAGTGGCAAATCCTTATTTGGGGGGAAAATCCTTATGCACAATTCTGTGTTTAATTTCAGGGGACTTGACACATTTTGTGCATTCAGATTCCAGACTAAAGGCCCAAATGACTTTGAGATGCGAGAATTTATCTAACTAGAACAGATATTATAGATTGCACGAGAAGGAGCCCACTTCTAATCTGTGGCTTGTAGTTTCATTTGTTACTTTTGGACGTTGGGTGAGCAGAACTAGGGTAATTCTAGTCTTTATTCTGTTTTATTTCTCTATGACAACTGACCCTTGAGAGTCTACCTACAACGCAGAAGCCACCATGTAACCACTCTTACCTCTGCCTGTATGACTTTGGCTTTCAGCTGCAGCCCCCTGGAGCCTCCCTCCCAATCACTGTGCCATTGATATGCCCTACCTTCATGGCTGGTTGTCACATTGATGCACTTCTAAAAGGCTTGCTGGGAAATTAGCTACTTCCTGTCTTCACTCTGTTAGTGCGCAAGTCCTCTGAAGTTTATTTTGATCATGTCTGAACATCTCCACATTAGATGCTGAGTGGGCCAGGGAAGACAGGAAATAACAGCTCCTGCTGCCCTGCAGCCCAGAAGGAATGTTTGAAACCCTTCACATTCAGAAGACTAGATGGGCAGTCATAAACTAGCTGAGGAGCCTTATGTGGATAACAGCATCAGACTTGTAGAACATTATGAGAATTGAAGTCTACAGTGTGCCCACTGTTCTTGCAGCTCCTTCTGTCCAAGGGCTCCCTGCTGCTGCAGTGAGACCTCCTTTGTTTCTCAGGCCTGTAGACCCGTGCCTCTGCCAGGTTAACAGAACACATGATCTCTGGCCTGTAGCCCATGCACATATGCACTGATCAATCACTTTTTCTGGCAGCTGGAGGTGAGTGCATTAACATGGCATGATGACAGCTAAGGAGAAGTTTGACTTGCCTACCATAGCTTTATTGGAGGCTCCTCTAAATTCTGGTCACCCTAAGTAAGCAGTTTGTATCTGGTTGAGACCAGGAGTGAGCTGAATTCTGCACAGGCTTCTTGAAGTCCACCGGTGAGCATTGGCAGAGGTTGTTCTTCCCTGGTGTTTGGTGCGGAGTAATGGCAAGAGTCACTTGAATACCCTTCTTAGCACTGCCTGTTGAGGATGCTGCTGTAGTCAAGCCAAGGACTGCTGGAGACATTCTCCTGAGCTCCGCTACTGTCCTCCCACCAAGAACGCCATCTTGGTGGTGGGCTCCTTTGCTGTTCCCTTAAATGAGCAACTTAGATGTGTTTAGTCCTCACTGCATTCTGGGAAAGCCTATGGCATACCCACCATGTAAAGTGAGTGTGGGTGCTGCTTAGCTTAAGGATCTGGCTTTATTCAGAGCTAAATGTTACTCTACTGAGTAATGGAGCTACCAGCCTGGTTGTGACATTACTGGTGAATTCCCATAAGTGGAGGCCCCCCACCCTGATTCTTCTGTGGGTCAGTGCTGGACATTGTGCCAATTGTTTGACAGTAAACTTCTCTAAGGCATTTTAAGTGAGATTTTGTGCAAGCCTTGGATAAATTAGCAACATGTTGTTCTGCTGGATTCTTGGATCTCTGTGGCAAATTCAAGACATACTCAGCCATTTGTCAAACGTAACTATTTTGCTGTTGTTCCCCACTGAGAAAACCAGGAAAATGATGTTTATTTTTCTTTGTGGGCTTGAGGTTACAGAACAAGTTCTTAGGAGACTGGATAATTTTACCCAAGTTCTAATTCTGTAATTGTGTCACTGCTATTAATGGCATTCTGTAAACAATGATCCCTGGGTATTGATGACTGCAGAAACTACGGCTACCCACAAAACATGCTTTTATAGAAAACTGATAAGTGTTACCTAAGTAGTGTTTTGGTTAATCATTCTTTACAAGGAAAACACATTAGAGGACAAACTCCCGGGGGTATACATTCATTAAACCAGATCCATGTTGCATCCCAGACTTAGGGGTACAACATGGCCCCATAAATGGAAATGTACATGTACATTCATGTATGCATGAATAGCAGAAACTAAAAGGAATATAATAGAGGTATAAAATGTGTTGTAAATATGACAAGACTCAAAAGTTGCTGTTTCCAAATATGAATTCCTCAAATTTGTGGGAAGAGTGACTAGAGAATAGATCAGTGTGTTGTGACAACAGGCCTATTAATTTTATAAGGAGAATATAAACAAACCAAGAGACTATTTTCAACAAATCCCTGTTCCTGTCCCCAAAGAACTCCTGTTGTCAGAGCATCTGTGGAAAGATGGTCCCCCTAACCGTGTCCACAGCCTAATCTCCTGACGTGAGTGAGTGTGGGGACAGAGATGAACAAGAAACTTAGGATGGCAGCTTAGATTGGGTGGTCTAGGTGGGCTTAGTAAAATGGGTCCATTTAATAGGGAGTCAGGAAAAGTCAGAGTGAAAAGAAAGAAATGTGATGGTAGCTGAGATTTGAAGATGGTGTGCTGATGGCCCTGAAGGTCGAAGAAGAGGTCACAGACTAACAAATGCTGGCAGCCATCTTAAGTTAGAAGACAAAAGGAAACAATTTCTCCCCTGGAGCCTCCCATGGGAGCCCTGCCTGCCCGCACCTCGGTTTAGGCCCAGGGAAAGCCATTTCAAGGTTCTGGCCCCCAGAGCTGTAAGATGATAAGAATGTATTACTTAAAGTCATAAGGACTTGGCCATTGATACCACAGCAATTAGAAACCTAATATGGGAGCTGAGCAGTGGGTGGTGCACACCTTTAATCCCAGCACTCGGGAGGCAGAGGCAGGCGGATCTCTGTGAGTTCAAGGTCAGCCTGGTCTACAAAGTGAGTTCCAGGACAACCAAGGCTAAACAGAGAAACCCTTCCTCAAAAATCTTAAAAAAAAAGAAAGAAAGAAAGGAAGGAAAGGAAAGGAAAACAAGAAAGCAAGCAAGAAACAAAGAAAGAGAGAAAGAAACAAAGAAAGAAACAGAAACTAACATGGACTGAACAATTCAGCAACTTCCATACCCCATCTGCTCCCCACAAGCAATGATGTCCTTGCCTGACTGCTTTGTATGCATTAGATATCATCTCTGGTGTTCTAAGAAACCAGCAGAAAAGACGGTAGAACTCCCATTTGTACACATAAAGAATGTGCAAGTTGTTGCACATCACACCGTTCGTGTTAGAGCTAGGATTCCATCTAGCTTTCATAATCCTGCAGTGTACTTCTCTCCTTCTCTCCCTCTCCCTCTCTCCCTCTCTCCCTTCCTCCCTCCCTTCTTCTCAAGTGTACATTTAACCTATACAAAAGACATGCTGAATTGTAAATGGTTTGAGATATAACTGATATTTCTGTTCCCCCCCCACCAATTCCCAGATTTTCTACTGGGAATATAACTGTATGTTCAGAAACAGGAAAACCCAACCTTAGCAAAACGCTGCTTCCTTGTTGCCAATGGAGTCATCAGAGGGTCTGTTTTCCTGAGAGGGAAGCTTTCAGGACTTCTGTTCTTTGAGGTGTGCTAAAGGATGACCCTGGTTTGGTTAAGTAGCTCTTGCCAATAATCTAGCATTTAGGACTATAAGGCAGGAGGAAGGCAGTATTGAAGCCAGTCTGAGCTATAGCAAGACCCCGTGTCACAGACCAACAAGCATGTCTTGTCAGTACTTCTCAAGATGTTGTTTTGATTATTATCACATGAGATTATCTATATATGACCAGTTGGTGAATGGCCAGGTTGAAAGTCAGGGTTATGTGGAAATGGGCCCCTTATCACATGGAAAGTACTGCCTGAGCCCCTGTTCCTTTGTGGAGAATGATGGCTACCAGTGAACCGCCCTGCAATTATGCTCTGTCTGTTCGTGCCATCTGTCTGTATCCTTTCCACTTAAAAAAAAAAACCACCCACCCTCAGCCCTGTGCCCTCGTTTCTTATTCGTTCACTCTGGTCCACTCACAGATGTGGTTCCAAGGTAAAGGTTAGAGTTAGGCAGCCACCATCACTGGGCTGCCAGAGAGCTCTCACAATTGTCATCCTCACTCCCCTTGCCCTGTTGCCTCTCTGTCCATTTGCCCTTCACTGGCTTGGCTTTGGGTGGCCACAGAGAAGGAATGTGGCCCAGCAGGAAGGCCTTCCAGGTGCCTGTGAATTCAGTGTTGTCACTCCAGCACCTGTCCTCAGGGCCCTGTTTACCATGGTGCTCACTGTGTTCTTGGACAGACCATGGCTAGAGAAAGAGATGAGGAGCCCCGCTATCACACTACAGAGCCAGTAGAGAGGGAGAACAGACAGGCCAAGCCTGCAGTGATAAGAACCCATGTGGTGGAGAAGTAGGGTCAGAAATGTGATATGCTGTTGTGAAAGCTGCTGGGGGAAAGCCAAGTGCCCAGAACACAAGAGATAAACAGCCTCCCCTTCTGCCTAGTGACATTGGGAGTATAAATGCCAAAGCAGGTGATTGTCATTTTTGCGTTTGTTGGTTTCTGCTTATTTCACAGGCTCTTACACCATCTTCAGGGCCAGGCGCCAAGGGCCTGTGACATGGGTGACAGAGATTATATGGATGGAGAGCATGGCACAGGCCCTTGGCGCCTGGCCCTGAAGATGGTGTATGCAATTGTGATGTGGCTGTGTTCAAAGAAACCTTTCTGCCCTGAAGACTGGGGAGCTCTTACTATTCTTTGCCTCTGCAAGTCAGGAAGCGCCCTTCCTAAAGGGACAGCTCTGAGCCTGTTGTCACACACTGCTGCTTGCCTCTGCTCACAGCTGGTTTTCAGCTCTGGGTGCTGTGATTTCAGACTGCTGGATGTTTCTGCAGGAGAGGGTCAACTTCTCCAATGTACCCACCTTGACCTCACTCTGTGATTGACCTATCAGTGGTTGATTTTATCATCAAAAGAAAAGTGGACAGTATATAGCTTTGTGCTCCTTACCTGTGGTTCAGAAACATTTACCCTGTGGACTTGGGTTTTTTGTTTTTGTTTTTAGTATCTTAATCTATGATCATTTCTCCAGGGTGTTTTGACATTCTATGAGCGTCTTCCAACACTGTTAAGTCCCATAGCTTCACAGCCTTTCCTTTTCTATGTGACCCTTTCTCTTCACCTGGCTGGCCAAAGATGTGGGAAAACAGCAGCCTGTCACCCACGCCTTCTTTCATCTTCCACTGTAGGCCTGCTAGCTCCTAATGGAAGCAGAACACACAGCTTGTCAAAGCCTTCATGACATGGAACTAATTTTGTGCAGTCTCCGCAAGTTTCTCCCCCTCGATCTGAGCACAGTGGCGTTGGTTCACCTGGCAGCCTCAGTTTGACTAGCACTGTTAGAGCAGCTACATTCTAGATATAGTAGGACCTTATAGACCCTTAGCTCCCATTCGGTTGCTAGTAACAGACTCAAGTGTGTTGAGGGAGGGACTCTGCCACCATCACTGGGCTGCTGTCACTTGTGTCACTTGGTGTGACAGTACCTGAGAAAACCAACTCAGTGGTGCTTGACCTGGCTAATCATTTCACAGGGTCTTGGTAAGACAGAAGATTGAGGAGAGATCATTATTTCACAACATCTAAGGAGAAGGACAGACAGGAAAGGCCAGGCCGATGTCCTACCCCTCAAAGGCATGCCCCCATTTATTTCCCCTGAACAGCTTACATCCTGATGTCACATTCATCTGTGAACTCTGTGATCCATTGATCACCTCTCAAAAACCCAGCTAGCAACTGAGGCTCTAACACTGTGGTTCTCAGCCTTCCTAATGCTGCAACCCTTTAATACAGTTCCTCATGCTGTGGTGACCCCCGACCATAAAACTATTTTTGTTGCTGCTTCGTAACTTTAATTTTGCTACTGTTAATAATTGCAATGTAAATATCTGTGTTTTCGGATGGGCTTAGGTGACCCTTGTGAAAGAGTCATTCCACAACCCCCCACCCCCAGGTGTCACAGCCCACAGGTTGGAAACTACTAATTTAACACATGAACCTTTTGGGGGAAACAGTTTTAGATGTAAATTAAAGGACACTCCCTCAGCAATCGGAACTAGCTGCCTGTTTGCTCCTTTGGTTCTCTTTCATATATTCTCTGTTTATCCGAGGAATGACTCTTTAGGAATTTATAAGGCAGTACAGCCTAGTCACTGGATGTGTGGCTCAGAGTTAACTACTTGGAAGACAGTCAGAGGGATGTAGGATTATCTGTCTAGTTAACTTCTAAGATGAGATGCCCCAATAGTAAAGAGCAGGCTTTTACAGTTTGGAGTGGCCATCACTGTCAACTATCTGGTCCATCAAGTCAATTCTCTTCTGTGTAAAAGTAAAATAGGTGGGCATTTCACAGCTGCTTTTTCTTGAAATCAAAGAAGTTAGTCTTTTCACTAATCACAGCACTAGGCCTCTGAGGTGTTGTTGTAGCAAAGTAAGGCCACTGGCAGACCCTGGGCTGATGCTGGATTGTTGCAAATGAATACTGGTTTGATGTCTCTTGAAATGAGAGAAGATTAAGAGATGATGACAATTTGCATGTTTTTTTTTGTTTTTGTTTTGACTTGCTGGATGCTTTTGCAGTTCTTTGTGCAACACACCCATTACATTTCACAGCTTAGTAGGCAGCCTGATATCTTGGAAGGGCCACTTTCTCAAGGCCTTTCAAAACCTCCGTTGCATGGAGTTCATCTTTGCCCCACGAAGAATGTGGACTTCCTCACAAATTGCTTTTCTGTCTTATGAATCCATTGCTCATCTGCTTTAATACCTGTACTATGCTTTGTTCTGGTTTTATAGTTAAGTGAACTCAGAATTGGCCTGAGCAAAAGGTGTTAGAGGTAGTAGGTGCCGATTCCTGTCTTCTTCGCTGGCTAGTCCTTTGGCCTTGGTCACATGACTCAATCTTTGGCTTAGCCACCTCATACTTATCAGATGGGGGTAGTCAATGGCACCTGTTTTAGAGGTTTATCATGATGATTAAGAGGGATATGTGAACAGTATATGTGGTTTTTCATACCATAACCCTCTGTAAAATATTTGCCGCCTCAATCTCAATTTCCTCCCATCCTCCTCTCTGCTTTGGTGTTGCTTGTAATATACACTTCCCTAATGAATATGAAAAATGCAAATCCTGTGTCCTCTTGAAATTTGCTTACTGCACAACATCCACTCTACGGCCATGCCCCGGTAGCCTGTGGGCATCCTTAAAAGCTGTGTATTCTAACTGTGTGCGCTTGTCTGATGGAGCAGGCGCTGTAGTTCTTGTTAGCTGTTTCCTGTAAGTGTCACAGCCATCAGGCTCATTTTATCTTCCTTTTGATAAACAGAAGAATTTAGTTGGTTCCCTAGTCCTTGTTCTATAAAGCTTGATCACATCCAGTTGTGGCTACCAGAAATTTGTAACGAACTACAGGGTTTGCAGGTAACATGGACAAGCTGCCACTGATTCAGCTTCTATTTGTTACTTCAGTTCCCATCCGAGTCCAGACCTCTTTGGCTCTAAATACTGCATGGCCCTTTTTACATCCCATCCAAAAGCTGAGGCAGGGGAGGCTCATTTATAGCTTGGTTTCCTCTCCCCTACTTTCTGATTCTGTAGAATGATAATGGGCTCACACTGGAGGTGGGCCACACACCAGATCTGTTGATCTTCCTCTTGCTAACTTCTGAGTATGTATGAAACCTTTGCAGGGCCTAGGGCATATGGTAGGATTCACCTAACAATGTGGCTCACACTTAGCAATACTTTCTCTTCAGGAAAGAGCTCATTTTTTCATTTGTTTGTTTGTTTTGTTGCTGTTTTTTGTTTTTGTTTTTTCTGGTTCGGTGCATGTGCTTTTTTTAGTGTGTGTTATTACTGTCTCCTCTACCAGACAAAGTTTAGGAGCCCCAGGACATGGAACCCACCCTTGGCTAAACTGTGAAATATACTAGGTTTCTTTGATCCTCAAAACAGCTAGGGATTGAAGGAATATTTTTCTTAATCTTTAGTGGCATGTCCTCAGTGGCAGTACCTTAAAAAGAAACAGGAATTCCCAGGGTCCCAGAGCCAATAAAAAGCAGTGCAGTGATGAGTCTTGGCCTATATGTGTCCAGAAGCCATGCATTTGACTACCCACATTGTGTGCTTTCTTATTTGTGGTATTACCAGAGTTTGAATTTTTGTTTTGATTTTTGCATTTTAAAATATATGGATTTAGGGCTGGGAAGATGACTGGTGGCTAAGAGCATGTACTGCTCTTCTACAGGACCTGAGAAGATATTCTCAGCATCCATGTTTGGCAGCTCACAGCTGCCTATAGCCCTAGCTCCAGGGGATCTGGCACCCTCTTTTGGCCTCTGATTGTACCTGCATTCATGTGTACACACCCACATACAAATACATGTAATGTGAAAATAATAAAAATCAACCCATAAAATACTTAAAGAGTTCGCTGAATTTTGGTGTGGAAACTTCAGTCAGCTTTGAGGTGGAGACAGTGCCGCTAGTGACCTTGGAAGATAAGTTAGTGATAGAGGGGTTTGGCTTTAATATAAGCAGGGATAGATATGCCTGGATATCTACTTGAAAGGCAGAAGAAAGACAGGCAGTGAGTGGGCAGATGAAAAATGGATTAGAAACCATAGGCAATAAATGTGGAAGTAATTTGGGACCAGTTGTTAAGAGGCCTCTAAGATCCTATGTAGAGGCCAGCACTTCTCAAAATTCCTCTAAAGCAGGGTTTCTACCAGACCACTGTCATAGGGCTGTCCTGTTGTCTCACTGCGGGGTGCCAAGCAGCATCCCTATCCCCCTTCCCCCGCCTTCTGTATTGAAACAAAGAATGTTTCAATGTAGACAAACATCCCTTAGAAGGAACTAATAGGCTTTTGGTTGAGAACCACTGCCCCCAAGTATAGCATGATTAAGTGGTGGCGTCCATAGTGGCCCTCCAAAGGGTGACCATGTCATGTCCTAGTGCTTTTTTTTCTCTTGAAGACTGCATATATTTTCCACTTTCTTCTCCAGTTTATCTGTGTTGGTCTTAAATATTAAATTTTCGTATACGTCAAGTAAAAGTAGACTGGGACATAGCTCCTTGCCTGACATACCTGATGCCATAGATTCTGTCCTCATTAATACCAAAAGAAAAAAAAAGAAAGAAAAAATATCAGATAAAGAAAGGTGTTGCTATAGGGTCAGGCTTTACAGCTGCAAAGGCCACATCAAACATCAGGGTTTTGTTTTTTTGGTTTTTTTTTTAAAGGGCATGGTGAGGGCAGTGGCCAAAGAAGGAAGCCACCTTTGTTTCTAATTCCATGTCTGTCATCATGTCTGATACAGGCTTTGAGCTGTCAGAGTTCAAGGGGCTTAAGACATTTTGGAACACAGTTTTATGTTAAATCCATTCATAGTTAACTTAGACTCCGGTGAGTGGACAAGGGAGGTCAGGTAAACAAAGCAAAATTGGTCAGTCACCCCCTGAGCCTTATTAATTGAGGTTTTTGAGTGTTTTGTGGGACATACCGTGCAACCCACACCCTGGCCTGCCCTGCTTTAAGAATCAAGACTGAAGAGCCAAGCTACAGAAACAGAACCAGGTCAAGTAAGGGATAGTTGGATCATAGTCACACAGTTAAAAAAATGTATTCCTGGGGTCTCCTGCAAGGTCTTCCAGGGACCTAAACACCGCCCCCCCCCACCCAACACACACACACCAAACCTGAGTAGTTGCAGCTCCCGTCAAACCTATGTCCTGGCTTTAAGTACATTGGTGGTTACTCTGTCAGCTCTACCCCACAGAAAAATAAATCTATTTCTTGTTTTTGTTTCTTCTCTGGCTCTTGGTTGCTTTAACCTGAGTGTGCCCTTATTTGTCCTATTTTAAAATAGGGGCTTCCCAGCCTCCAAGCTGTCTCTAGCTGCCCAGAGTTCAGGCAGCAAAACTCCACCCCTGCCACTAGCCCCAGCTTAAATTCACAATGAACTTAGCATGAACTAGAATTCTTAAATCTTGTTAACATGTTCTGCTGTTGAACCATATTTCTTTCTTGGCCTTGAGGCAAATTATTTTAGCATGCTTGGAGATGACAGTGACTCCTGAGCAATTGAAGTTTGGAAATGGTTAGTTCATCTACATCTTGCCCCTCTATTGGTGCAGAGCTGAAAAAATTTGGAATCCGATAACCAGGCTATTTAGGATGTCAAACAAAATGGGTGATCTCTTCCCAGGGACCTTTCTTTGGGGGTCAAGTCTGTGACCACAGGAAGGTCCTTGCTGCCTGCTACGCTGTCAGAGCCATTTATTTTCTGCAGGTCCCTGAAGTTATTTTCGCCAGCCTTCCCTTTCACACAACTGCCCCAGAGTCCCTGTTATCCCAGAGAACTGAACCCTCACCTTGGAGACAGCTTGCAGTCCAGAATTCAGGGTGGATGAACTCAGGCCTGTTGTACTTCCTCCTCTTAAAGTTGATTTCTCAACTACATGGACAGGCTGTGGTTTTCAGGCGTGAGATTTTCTTCAGGCTGTTAGTGTATGGTCACTGGGGCCTTCCCAGCTCGGGTCTTTCTTTCACAAAAGCACTCTGCCTCTCCTCCTTTCAGCTGAAAAGCATAGGGACTGAAGTTTGGGGTTGCACATGGGTAGAGATTCTGACAGTGGTGTAGTCTTTGTTTCAGTGCCAATGTCAGGCTAATATTGATTCCTTTACATAAAACTAAAATTGTCTGCCTGTTTTGATGGTAGATAACTCTAGAATTGGATGACTGAGTTGTAACTGTCAGTTGTCTTTTCTGTCAATGTTATTCAAAAACTCTCTTTATTCAAAAAGAAAATTACAGCCTCTCTGTGTAGCTGAGACACCATCTTTAAGTGGAAGAAGATTTTTTTTCAGACTCATGTCTGAACTCGACTCATACCTGGCCATCCCCTTTTGTGATATTTTTCACTAAAAGCCCTATTACCCTCTATCCCTACAGGGTTATAGAAACTCAATAGTTATGAAAACCATGTGCCTCTACATCAATGACCAAAATAAAGTTTTAGAAGTTGGAGAAAATTTTCCTTCATACTCTTTTGAGCCAATCCAGGAAAAGAAAAGCATGTGTTCCAGTTAAGTGGGGGGAAAAAGATTCAATTTGGGAAGAGGGTGGGGAAATTTTAAAAGAGTGTACCATTGCTTTTTAAGGCAATCTTAAATAGAATTGTAGCAGTGTGTTAAGAACTTGGATTACCCTCATCATATTCTGAGTATATTACTGAAAGTATCCAAATCCATCTCCACAAATACATGGTGCTAGTAAATGAAGAAATACTATGCTATAGCATTCATTATGAGATTATGTGTCTCCATAAGACCAGTCTAAAAATTAAAAGCCAGTGCATGGAGAAAGCATGAATTACTCTTCTCATTTCCTTCTCCAAAGCCTTTTCAGGCAGGCCCAGAACCATGACTGCTGTTCCTCATAGTTCCATTGGCCCAGACTCTTCCTGACCTCCCTGTGCTCTCACAGTGGGGATTTTGAATCTTCACACTTCTCCAGATGTAGGACTAGCTCAGGGAATGGTCAGACTCTGACCTCTCGCTGTTCTAGAGACAGTATTCCTACCCACACAGCTGAGGCTGGATTATCATTTGTGACCTAAAGGGAATGCCCCTTCTTCATGTGTGTTTGGAACTGAAGCCCTGTGGAGAGCCCAGGCCACTCCTGAGGAGGGAGAGAGGCAGTTTACTCCACGACACTGACATCTTATGAGGGACTTCACATCCATTCTACCCTTCTGTCTTTTGAGATAGGAAAGACTTTTCTGAGGGATTGTCTGATAGATACTTTCTGACCTGGTACCCAAAAGAAGATCTCACAGTAAGGAAAAAGTTGGAATTTTTGAGGATGGCATCCCCCACCTTAAATATTTCCCGGTTCTGTGAGTTGATGCTCTTCTCTCAGGAGTTCGAAGACCATCACTTTGGCTAACCTTTTAAATCAATAACGGTAAGGAGCAGATGGGCTGCGGAGAGGCCCAGAGCACCAGCTGAGGGCCCACCGTCCCACAGCCATGTACCCTGGGCAAATCATACAAGGGCTTTCATTTAAGCTTCTCTGCCTACCTGGATACACTTCCCCCCTCTCTCATTCTTCCTACCTGCTGAAATCCCACTTCAAGCTCAGCTCTAAGAAAACCTTCTTAAATCGTCTGCAGTGGGCACTGCAGATGCCTCTCCTGTGCCTCTTTTGGAAGCTATCGAGCCTTTGCTGTGATCCTTGTCCCAAGCAACAATGTTATTATCAGACATATACTTTCTGCCATCTAAGATGCCAGCCCCTCCTTGGATGGATGCATATCAAGTTCTGACTACATACTGCCAGCTGAAAGAAGGAAACCGAGGAGTTCATCATCAGGTGTGAAGATTAGCATGTATCTTAGTTAGGGAATCTATTGCTGTGATGAAACACCATGATGAAAAAGGAAGATAGGGAGGAAAGGGTTTATTCTGCTTACACCTCCATTTTTCTGTTTATCATAGAAGGAAGCCAGGGCAGGAACTTAAGCAAGGCTCAACATAGAGACAGGAGTTGATGCACAGGGCATGGAGGAGTGCAGCTTCCTGGCTTACTCCCCATGGCTTGCTCAGCCTGCTTTCTTACAGAACCCAGGACTACCAGCCCAGGGATGGCACCATCCACAATGGGCTGGGCCCTCCGTCATTGATCAGTAATTGAGAAAATCCCTTCCAGTGGGTGTTATGGAGGCATTTTCTCAATTGAGTTTCCTTCCTTTCAGATAACTCTAGCTTGTGCCATGCTGACATAAGACCTGCCAGCTCAACATGTGAATACAAACCCACTTTATGTTAGTTGCGCAGTGCAGGGAGCTACAGTTGCTTCAGTATTTCCATGTGAGTGTTTTATACAGTTTTTGAGATCGTGTCTGTTGAAATTGGGAGAATGTCTTAGTTTTTTCCTTCCATCACTGGCAGAATGCCCATACCACTATAGATACCTGATAATAGGTAATACCTGATAATTGATTACCTGAATGAATAAGTCACTTTACCATCTAGTTAGCAAAAAAAAAAAAGAATAAAAATGATGTGTGTATCACTCACCACACTGTGATACTAGGCCTGCCTCAAGGGTTACACAAGAACAGCAAGCCTACAGGTGCCACCCTGCACGTTGTCAATGAAAAGACAGCATAGTGCAGGAAATGCAGTTTAGACTCTTCTCGTTCACAAAACCCTCTTTAAAACCAATCCACCTTCCACAGAACCTAAACCAACAGGTAAAGATTAACCCATATGAAGCACAAGGACGCTCTCGGCAGCCCACTGAGCTGACAGGAGCAGGGTACATCTCTGCCTTTTTCTGCCAAAGAGCCTGTGTGGGGAGAGAAGAGGCTGCTGCTGAGCTGCTGACGTAGCTTACAAGGGATGGGGCCACCATCATGGGTGTAGAGTTTTGTTGTCTTCATTTTGGCTTGTAGACCTTGACTTTTCCATCTGGAGAAGGGATCTATCCAGGCCAATAAGATTTAATTGTCATTTGCCTTTGATAGTAAATACTGCAAGCCCAGCACCTCGTATTTCTTAGCCGTGTTGACTGTGTTCATACATATTAATGAAATCTACCATATTTCCCTGGGCTCATTTCGTCTTGTATCCCAGAAGACTGAGGCTGGAGAAGTGGAGTTGGCTTTGACTCACTTGTTTGACAGCACCAGCTGAGGCTGTTGTACCTTCTGTCATTCTTGTTCCACTTTACAGTCAGAGATATAAGCTAACATCAGGAGAGATCAATTGGCCCAACTCTGAGAACGTGGGTTTTTGAAGGCACTGTGGCATTAGTGCAATCAGTCTGACAAGTCAAAAGCTTTAGTTCAACAAAATGATACATGGCTTTTCTGAATGACATTAGCTTAAATTATAAGCAGTGTAAATGATGCTTTACAAAGTAGAAACCTGAATGGGGGTCAAGAAGGACATTGAATGACTTTACATCTTTACAATTTAATTTTTCTAGTTAAAAGAGTAATTTTGTAGCTATCATGTCAGGGATTCTCTAAAGGAACAGAATGGACAGAATACAAATACATATCTCTTTTTTTTTACTAGGCTATCTTACATGATAGGTCCATACAGTTCAGCGGTGGCTATCTCACACTGGTGTCACTGAGAGTCCAGTAGTTGTCAACCCATAAGGTTGGACGGTGAAGCAGTCACAGTCTGGACCTGATGTCTTAGAGAACCAGGGCAGTGGTTCTCAAACCTCCTAATGCTGTGACACTTTAATACAACTCCTCATGTTGTAGTGACTCTCAACCATAAAATTATTTTCATTGCTGCTTCATAACTGTAATTCTTCTACTGTTTTGAATCATAATGTAAATATTTTTTGAGATAGAGGTTTTCCACAGAGGTCTCAACCCACAAGTAGGGAACCACTGTCCTAGAGGTTTCCTGGAATCTATGTTTGAAGCCAGAAGAAATTGCTCATAATATCAGTGAAGGAATGCAGTAGCAGCTGCGCACATGGACTTGCCAACAAAAGCAAAAGCAAACAAGCAAAAAGCGAAAGTTTCTTTTCTAAGCTAGGTGGTAGCACACACTTTTAATACCAGCACTCAGGAGGCAGGGGCAGGTAGATCACTGTGTTTGAGGCCAGCCTGGCCTATGAGAGAGTTCTGTGATAGCCAGGGCTACACATATAAACCTTGTCTCAACAAAACAAAAAGAGAGTCTCTTTCTTCCATGTTCTTTTATCTGAACTGCCACCAGAAGGTGCCATCTCCATTTAGGGTGGGTCTTGCCACTTCAAATAACTTGATCATCAAATCCCTCATAGAAATGCCCAGTGGCTTTCATTTTGATAGATTTCATATCTAGTCAAGTTGGCAATCAAGATTACCAATCACACTTGAAAAATTTGGAAAGTCCTAAAAAAAAAAAAAAAAAAAACTAAAAGAAAAATTACCTGAAATCTCTCATTCACATGTATTTGATGCCTTAACAGTTTATTGTATAGAGCAAATTGATCCCTTTCTGCTGCAGAACCCTAATGTGTAAGCAGGTGCATGTTCTTTTCATGCAAGGAAAGCTGGAATCGTAGTAAGCGTGCTTCTTTCATTGGTGATAGGGGAGCTTGTCACGTAGCTAACTGGTCACGGCTCATCTCTGTACCTGACAGTTGAGGAAGAAAGAGCTTAAAAAGTAGAAGAATGTCTTCTCACCTTCTATTCAGTCTCACCAGAGAAGCCACATCAGGGTTGAAAGTAGAGATATGGGAAGAAGGTGAGAGATCAAAGGCTGCCAGGGAGCGATAAACCAGTGTTTGCAAGCGAGTTCCCTGTGCAACATATTCCACCCATTTGAACCATGTTGTGTTTATTTTGCCTCATTGTATTCTGAGCTGAAAGAACCGACCTGGAAGCTTGAAATGTGTGATGTTGTTAAATTGAAAGCACGGGGACAGCAGGACAGTGACAGCAGGACAGTGACAGCAGGACAGTGACAGCAGGACAGTGACAGCAGGACAGTGACAGCAGGACAGTGACAGCAGGACGGTTGTAGGAGCTAGGACTTGAGTGTCCGGCGCCTGTGTTGAAGAAGCCCTGCTCTTTGTCAAAGGGGAAGGCCTCTGGGTTGATGCCCTCCAAGTTTTCACCGCACAAAATGCACATGGTTTCTAACAGCGGTGTCGATGATTGCAGACAAATCCCAAATCGGAGTGCATGTATTTGTTGCTTAGAGAACTTTGTATGTGAGTGATTGGTAAATGACAAGACACATTTTTAAGTCAATACAAACTGGCCGAACATGTCTTAATTTTATAAAATACTGGGATCTATACTGTTTTTCAAAAAAAAAAATCCACAATGCAACCACAAAAACATCCAAAGATCTTTGAAGTGGGTTAGAATAGAATTTCCCTCCATTTTCATCTTTGAGGAAAGGCAAGCCAGTCACTTCTGAGTACTAAGCTCTGCCCTGAAATGGCTCCCCTGTACCCACTAGCCAGCCTACTTGCCTGTAACAGCATTTGAGAAGACAAATGCTCCTGTGCTAGCCTGCAAATGGATTAAAGCCATGCTGATCCTCATCTGTCAGAACAATTAACATGAGGAAAACACTTGCCCTACTTACAGCAGATGAAGGAGGGGAAGGCCGGGGAGTTCTGTGGTGTCGCTCATAAGATTAATGTGGCCCTATGGGCAGAAGAGAACACTGGATTTATTTTCTGAACATTACATGGATTTACAAGGATGACAGCAGCGGCTAAAAGCACAGACTGTGTTCCTAAAGGGTTTCTGTAGGGTACTGAATGAGACATGGAAGAAGTGTGACTAGGGGCAGTTGTTTGTTTTTTTTTTTTTGAGATGTCGGGGAGTGTTGCATGAGAGAGATGGCCAGCATTTCTAACTGTAAAGCAAGACTTATTGACCACTTTGTGTTCTCCTTACATTTAAGCTCTGTTGAATTCAAGGCTTAATGGGAACCTGACTTTGCAGAGGTTATATAAATATTGTTGTAAGACTTTCGTGAAATGAGTGGAAAAGATAGAAGTGGCTTCAATCACTTCAAAACCGCAGCTCTGTTTGGAGAAAGGCTTCAAACCTGCTTGAGTTCCATTAGAGATGACTTTGTGCTGTGGGGTACAAGGAAAGGAAAACAGAAAGCAGCAATTAAGAAGGAGATATCTAGAAGGGTATTACTATTCCCTCATAGAAGAGGCATGGGAAAATATGGAGGTTAACACAGCAGTATAGAAGACAGCAGGCTAAGAGATACTATTCACCTGAGTCTGGATCAAATTTTAATTATAAGAAGCCTATGGAGGAAGGAAGCTAGCTGTTGATAGAGTTATACCCATCACAGCAAGGGACAGACTTGGGGCAATGAGGAAATTTTCATTTAGGGAACACACATTATAGCAGAGTGGTTTGTGAAATTGTTTTTTTCAGATACCCTTCCTGAAGAGACCCTTATGGATAAGATTTCTACTCTGAGGGCCCCTTCTCTCCATGTTTGCTGTTGTCTTCTAATTTCTAAAGTTCTCTGTTGTCCCCCACCATGACTTTGGTGTTTGAATTAGACATTTAGTCACTGTTCTAGAAAATCATCTGCACTCTAAGAAATCCTGTGACCTAGGCTACTTGTTTCTGTACCACACCTGCAGGTATGGAGAGTCTTGGTAAACATTTATGTATCAAGAACAGATCCAGAAGGGGTTTTCCACAGTTACATTCTGTCTCACCAGCCTCTCTCCCTCTTCAGTCTCCCCTTTGCCACTGTAGCTCCCCTCCTGCTTGGCACTCTTCATCTACCTGGTTCGTGTTTTGATTTGGAAGCCCCACCTCTGTCTCTGATTATGCTAGCAACTCTTGGGACAACTGTTCATGTGGACAGTGTCTCCATTATGGTTTTGTTTGTTTTTTAAATTCTTTTACATGCTGAAGAAATCTTAGATAAGAGGGGAAAAAAGATTCTGTCCTAATTTGAAAAACAAGGAAAGCATTTTTATGTTACAGCATATTTTAAATTAGTTGGGATTAGAAGCAACATAAATGTGATTGAGGACACTATAGTATATAAACCGGATTGCATTTGTTCACCATTAGGGCAATAATAGGATGTCTATGTGCTCACTTGGGACAATCCATACAAAATCCCACTAACTTAATAATACACACATATTATGATAATAGCTTTTTAGAGAAAAACTAATATACACATTAAACTCATTGGAAAGATCATGGAGACATCACAATAGCCATTACAATTTTAACTTTTCCATGTGTGATCTCCTTAAATGAGGTGGTTTTAGTGGAGAAGGTTGCTTACTGTAAATATCACTTATAATTGTCTATAAAACTGAGTCACTGGTTTCAACATTACCAGTTGGTTTTGGGTCCAGGGGCTGAGGTCAGTGAGTAAACATCAAGTCCTCGGTTTTCCATCTTTGTGTCTGTGAGGGATTTGGTAGGATGATTTCCTAACCATTGCTGCAAGTCCATATTGTGTAATTGTGCAAATAGCATGGTGACCTCCATGATGCTTGGTTTGGCTTCTCCATAGTGACCACTGCCTAGGGATTGATTAATGCTAATCTTTAACATGGATCCAATCAGTGCCTGCTGTCTGCTGGGTATGGTGCTGGGTGCTCAAGAAGCAATCAGACACAATTTCCAGTCCTCAGGAATTCACAGACCAAGTACAGAAGACCCAGTTCAAGAAGCAAGACCAGAAAGAGAGAGTGTGAGTTGTGGCATTATGGGAAGGAGACGGTTTCTGAGAGTGATGTAGGAAGCAAGGAGGCAGGGAAGGAGGCTGCTTTTAGGACCTGTTGAGGAATTTGGACTCTGAGGGTAGCCACTGGAAAGTGGTGGTTATTGCTATTTTTCTTTTAGTGAGAAAGGAATATATTCAGAATTGTATCTCTTAGTGTTCACTATGCTTCAGAAAGCAGTTGACAGAAAAGGCTGAAAGCAGGAAGCCAACTTAAAACCCCGTTGCTTAATCCAAGTGAGCAGTGATCCCTGAACTAGCATGATGATGTTGGGCATGCAGAATGGACTGTTTCCAGAAAGATGTTTTGAGGTGAGAACAACAGAAATTGATAAGAATGAAAATTATGGAGAAAGAATTTAGAGAGGACCCCAAACCCCTGACTTATGCAAATGGTCCTGTACGACCTGGCTCTTGGCCTTATTTATTCATTCATTTAAATTGGATGGCTGACAACCAGTCTGGTGCATGTGGGCAAGGCAAGAAGGTAAGCTGAGTTTAGGGGGTTGTGGAGTCTGTTCTAAATAAGCCGCTAGACACACAGGCCTGGACTACAAGGGAGCTGTTGACCCTTGTCCATGTTGGTTTTGTAGATCAGTGTTTCATTCCTGTTTGTTGGGGAATAGTCTAGAGCTTAAATAGTAAATGTCTTTGATTCTTGAAATTATGCTGGCAAAATGATCTTTGAATTCCCAAGTACTGGCCTCACTTTCAGAAGTGAGGTTTTAAAGTTGGGGGTCAAGTGGCAGCTGCTTGCCTGTTAATCCAGCACTCAGCCTGATTTTATTATTCTAATCCTTTCTGTTCTTCAAGGTATTTTAATTTACAGGCAAAGGGCATTTGGGGATGATTTCTCAGGGAGAAATCTATATGCAAAACTACTTACTGACTCAATATAACCTACCTTTCTGGGGTGGGAAGGAAGTATCTATTGAATCTTTTAATGGATCAATAAACTTCATCTTTCTTTTCTCCCTCCCTCCCTTCTTTCTCTTTCTTTCTTTCTTTCTTTCTTTCCTTCTTTCTTTCTTTCTTTCTTTCTTCCTTTCTTTCAATTATTAGCTTGTTGAAAATTAGCACAGGATGTGGCTATCAAGAGTTGAGGGAAAGTGGTTTTGTTCCTGATGTTTGAGGTCAGGGGCACTAAAGTTGGGCCTGTTTAAGACAATAGTTTTCAGACTTTTCCCCCCCTTTTTAAAGATGTATTTTAATTTTTAATTATGTGTATATATGTTTTGTGGGGGTAGGGGGGGAGGATGTGTGGTATGTGCATGTGAGGGCAGATGCCCTAGGAGGCCAGAGACACTGATTGTGTCTTCCTGGAACTGAAGTTCCGGGCAGTTGTGAGGCACCTCATATAGATGGGAACTGAACTTTGGTCCTCTGGAAAATCAGTACACACTCTAAATTGCCAATCCATCTCTCCAGCTCCTCAAACTTTCTTCTTTTCAAATCTAGACCAGTGCTGACCGAGCACTAAATTTATTTTAAGATTCATTCATGACCTGTGATGTATAGGTTGAAAAACACTCTAGGGACAGAGTAGTTGGGGATGATCATTATCTCTTTCTTAAAGCAAAATACAGTTTTAAATGTATTTTTTGGAATGTCATGTGATTGATCTTTAATTAATCTTCTTCCAGGAAATTTGCAGCCACATACAAATCTCACACAGCCTCTTGCATGTGTTTTGGAACAAGTTAAACAGGGCTTTCGGAAGTCCAATGAATTGTGTCACTTCTGTAACATCATCTTTACTTATCTGTCACTATTTTCCCTCCAGTGCAAGTGGCTAATCGAACATTTACTACAGTGATCTAATTTGCATTATCCCTGTCAAATGTGCCACTCTGTGAATAGCTAAATTAACTTAGTCTTCCTGGAAGATACCCAAATGCTGAGAACCATTTAAGACCTTTCAAACTGATTTGGTCTATTAGCTCTGTCTTGAGATAAGCAGAATAAATAAATCCCTACAATCAAAGGGAAGCTAATTGTAGTACCTCTCTCCAGCTTTGAGTCATCAAAGCTTGGCTGTCTCAAGCACGCCCTAATGGAACTCATGATTTTGTTTGTTCTGCGTCTGATAATTCTTAGTTCAGTTTACATTTGCACTGTTAATATTCATTTTCCAAAATTTGTTGACATGTCTATTTATTTTCAAGAATAATAGTTCATTAGCTTTTCCTTTCCAGGACACATCTATGCATGCCCATTGTAGCAAGTCAAACAATCCAGGAGTTAGGGAACAGGACATTGTGGTCCTCTTACCCACAAGTCCCCATCTCCTCCTTAGTGAGGGTAGATAGTCTGGTTGTTATTAGCTGATGTTTTCCAATACCAGTCTAAGCTTGCACAATACACATGTGGTGTATTCATGTGGTGAACATTTATATGTAAATTAAGCCAGACTGTATATTCCAAGCTTAGATTAAAAAACAAAACTAGCAGTGTGCCATGCCTTTCTCTTCAAAATGTCCAATAGATACAATTCTTTTTCAGTTGCAAAGTGTAAATATACTAGTGTATTCATTCAGTCTATTATACGTGGACTTTAGCAAGTTTCATTTTTAGCTTATGTATTTTTAATTAATTTAGTGCTATAATAAACACTTTTGGAAATGTGTCCTAGAAAAACTTGTGGACCTAAGGTAAAGCTACTTAGATGTCAAATATTGGTGCTCTGTAGCAACAATCTGGGCAAAACTGATCATGATTTCTTCCAGGCTTCACCAGTAGGCTAGTAATTTATTAGTTAAGTCCCTTCAGAAAGAGGCTGGGAAACATTGGTCTGGAACATTAATCCCAGGCATCTTTTTTACATGATCTTCTCTCTACCTTCCCTCAACCATTGTCATTTAGATGTTCTCAATCTGTCTTAATACTGTGCACACACAGACAGGTTCATACATGTGTGCTTCCTTCTCAAGTCAGCTAGACTGGGCACCCAGCAAGCTCCAGTGATTCACTTGTGTTTGCTCTAATTTGCCAGCACTGGGAATTCAAACACTTGCCACTGCCCCTGGCTCTTTACAATGGGTGTTCAGGGGAACTTGATCCTCTGAACCATCTCCCCCTCCCTTACCACTGTGGAAAACAGCCGGTTTAACTGTAGTCTCCTTCATGGCACCAGGGGTGAATTGTCTTGACATATTCTGCTGTTCCAGACACGGAGGTCTGCAGTGTTGGCTTTGGCTCCTCTGAATCTCCTTCAGTGTCAGCCTCCACCTTCTTTCACTCTCCTTTTGCTATTGTCATCACTTAGGAAGATGGAGCTGGTACTAGTCAGAGTCATCTGCTGAGAGTATCCTGCTGTGTCCTTCCACCCTTGCTCAGGTTACACACACTACAGGCACTTAGAATAGCAGTTGTGACTGTTGGAGCTATTTGGGGATAAACATACCAAATAAGACAAAAGTCCCAGACCCCAGGTTTCAATCATTCAGTGATGTTCGTTTACTCAATAACTAGTCCGTCAGACCAGCTGCCAGGAAAGAGTGTGCTGAAGAGCAAAGGGGACATAAGTTTGTCCTCAAGAATTTGTTTGTGAGTTAAGAAGAGCCTCTACAAAGATAATACTGGTGTCAAGTGGAGTGTCTGTGTTATTGCTTGGAACTTGCTCTTACTCATGAGCACACTGGTGTGGCAGTAAGAATAGAAGTTTTATGGTATCACAATCCAAAGCCTTATAGGATTAAAAATCCTTTATGATGATTTTATGTTAATATGGAAGAATAGACAAATAGTTGAAATATTATTGTTGGAAGACAAAGGTGAGATTTTTTATATGACAATAAACTTTATGGTACTGTCACTTAAAGTTAAAACTGAGTGAGGTAGTTTACATCAGTAATCTCAGCACTTGGGAGGGAGTTAAGATTGTCATGGATTTAAAGCCAGTCTAGGCTGTGGTGTGAGACCCTGTGTCGAACAAACAAAATAAATGGGGATGGGGTAAATAATACAGAGTATTTAGTTCTAACTATTCAGTAGTGCTAGGATAAACATTAAATAAAATAACAAAGTTAAGCATATAATTAATATATGTAATGAATTCTAGATAATTTAAAAGTTTCAAAATTTGGCTATGTAAATTCACACTGAAGAATATCTAACTGTTGCTATGATCCATGCATAGAATAATTTCCTAAACAAAAGAACAGAGTAAAATGTGTTCATATAAAGATTTATGGAGGCAATATAAAAATACAAAACACTAGTGCTATAAATGCTGCATAAACTGAAGGGTGAGAACCCAACTGGAGAAGGGCATTACAATAAGTATATACCAAGTACTAGAATAATTGCAGTAATGCATACCAAGTACTAGAGATTAGCACCCTATCAAAATGACCAGAGACCATGAACAGATAAAAACTTGCATGTTTGTCAGATTTATGTAGCTTCTTGTAATCAAAGGATCTAAAATGAATTGTAATTTGGGAGTCAAAGTGCCCCCCCCAAGGAAGTATTTGAATGATGTTTGTAGAGTTACTTGGTATTAAGTAGAGGGCAGAGTATAGAAATGCATATTGTGATTGTGGGGCACTTCAAAGAGGCACTGACTATTTAATTCATAGCTCCTCCTCCTTTTCTTTTAAGGCAGGATCTCATGTAGCCTAGACTGGCTTTAAACTTGCTATGTAGCCAAAAATTGCCTTAAACTCCTGACCCTCCTGCCTTGGTCTCTTGGGTGCTGGAATAGCAGATGCGCATCAACACACTTGGCTTTATGAAGTGCTGGGGATTGAACTCAGGGTGGTGTGCACACAAGGCAAGCCCTCTAACAACTGAGTTACAGCCTCAACACTGAAACTTCCTGATTGTAATATTCCATAAGAAGGAAAATTTTTGTTCATCTAGTAATTGTCTAAATTGATTATTGTCTAAGTTGCAGCACATCAGACATATTGAGTTAAGTGGACAATTTGGCCATAAGTGGTTTCTGGGTCTTTGTATCCTAGTTGGTTCTAGGCTATGTTAGTTTCAGAGGTATTAAAAATGACAATATTTCTCAGAAAAAGGGTGCTTCAAAGGGGAACCCATGCGCAAGGTGAAATAAGGATTCCCTAGCTACACAGCTACAGGAAATAACAACTTGAGGCTAAGTCCCAGGAACCATACCGTAGTCTAAGCCTTGCCTAGACTATTAAGGAACTTTAAGAGACAAGCCATTCCCTGAATGCTTACTTGCATTGCTTTGTGACCACAGATACAGAAGCTTGCCAGTCATGCTGAGTGTTGTCTCAAATGGTCAAAGGGGACTTCGTCAGTGTCTTAGTCAGTGTTCTATTGCTGTGAAGATATACCATGACCATGGCAACTCTTTTTGTTTTTTATAAATTTATTTATTTGTTGCTTCAGGTTATATCTCCATCATATTTTCCTCTTTCCCCCCCCTTCCCAGCCCCGCCCTCCCATTCTCTACCCCCTAACCCTTCCATCTTGCTCCTCTGGAGTGGAGTGTCCCTACATAACAGTCCCTCGCCCCAGTTCAGAAGTCATATGAGGGCCAAGAGCCTCTTCATACACTGGGGGCCTACAAGGCAGTACCACCAGTGAAAAGTGGACCATGAAAGAAAAACATTTTATAGGGGTTGATTTACTGTTTCAGAGATTAGTTCATTATCATCATGGCAGGGAGCATGGTGGTGTGCAGGCAGACATGGTACTGGAGAAGGCGCTTGAGAGTTCTACATCCAGAACCACAGGCAGCAGAAAGAGAGAATGACACTGAGCCTGGCTTGAACATCTGAAACCTCAAAGCCCACCCCCAGTGACACATTTCCTCTACAAGGCCACACCTACTTCTATAAGGATACACCCAATGATACTACTCCCTATGAGCCTATAGGGGTCATTTTCATTCAAACCACCACGGTCAGTATTAAGTGTTAAGGTGGTGCCTGCTTCTTTGAACTGAATAATGTTCACTTTTCTATTCTCTTCCATTCTTGAATTTGGAGAAATGGTATTAGACATTCTCATATAGGACTTTCTTCCCCTTAGATTATAATTCTCTTCTTTACTGAGACTCCTTAGTGTCTGAAGGCCATCAATCGGTAATCAGATGGGCTCCCATCTTACTTTTTCAGGGTGAAAATGCTGCTTTGATAATTGGACAGAAACTGAAAGATGGATCATGGAGACTAGGGAAGAAGGGGCCTTCCTCATCTGTGGGTTCCTGGGGCAGAGTAAATATGCTCGAACTTTAGGACTTCTGGTATGACAAGCAGATCAGATATCTTTGAACCTCTCCATGTCTAGAACCACACAATGTCTGGAGAACTCTTTTCTTGTTCTTGAGAAATGCCCAATAACTACCTGTGCCCCAGTGTGTGCCACAGAGTCTCCAGTTTCCAGTTTCGCTTTCTACT
The DNA here is from genome assembly GCA_907164525.1 of Lophiomys imhausi. Lineage (NCBI taxonomy): Eukaryota > Metazoa > Chordata > Mammalia > Rodentia > Muridae > Lophiomys > Lophiomys imhausi. Next base: position 8,199,863 of record CAJQZJ010032362.1, on the reverse strand, counting down.
TTCTGCTTATATGTCCATTTTGGTCTTTGTTGTCTGATTGTTTGAGTGAAGTTTGATACGTTTGGGGTAAAGACACAAGCTAATGGATACAGAGTGATAAAATATCTTAATTTTTCTTCTTCCTTTAGTCATTAGGTTCAAGAGAAAGGTTCCTTGTCTGTCTAAAAACTCATTCCATGTTGTGTTCATGCTTTGCAAACCTGTCTCAGGATGTAGAAGTTGTAATCAGATGTTTTGTACTGACTGAAGGTGTCTGGCTAACCATCCAGGACATGGCCATACTCCCCCCACAAAACAGAAATGGCTCACACGTGCATCCAGTGCATTTGATGCCAAAGCTTTGGGAACACATTTACCCAGGTACTTCAATGGGGTCCCAGTTCATGATGCAGAAAATCCAGTAGGAGAGCCAAACATTCACTCTTGAGGTGACCCCATGAGCTTAGAGTTCTTGCTAGCACTGGGTCGGAAAGTACCTGGATCTGAGCCTCAGGATCCAAATGCCCTTAAAGATCAGCATCCCTGAAGTCTCTTGTGGAGCCAAGCACACCAGATACAACTGCTTTCACTCCAAGTAGAAACAGGTTCACAAAAGGAACTGAAGTCCCTATCATGACTTTTTTGTTTATTTGAGACAAGATCTCACTATGTAGCTCTGGCAGGCTGCCCTGGAACTAGCTATGTAGATCAGGGTGGCATCATATTCACAGATATTCCACCTGCCTCTGGGAGTGCTGGGATTAAAGGTGTTCACTGCTATGCCCAATACTAAGAAGACTTCCTCTCAGACTTTATAAACAGAGGCAAACATAATAAAGTGTGATCAGGATAACTTTATATAGTCAAGTGAGGCAATGACATGAAGTGTGCCATGTAACATGTCTAGCAAACTTACAATACATTACTTCTGTAAGCCCTCTCAGTCCCCTGTGTCCCAGGAGTTGGGGTAGAGTCAATATTAGCACCTACAGGATAAACAAGGAAATAAGTGTGTGTAGAGACAGACTATGTGCCGAGGTAATTTAGTGACTGACACCAAAACAGAGGTCAAGCTTTCTTTATGTATGCAGTTGGGTTTTTTTTTTTTTTTTTCAGAAACGTATCTTCCTACCTGAGAAATAGAAAACTTGTGTACCGCCTCATTTTACAGGAGAAGCATGATTCCACCATGAAGCAGAAAGAAAGTCCATTGAAGACAAGGAGGACGATGAAATATTGAATAAAAGAACCACTTAAATCTTACTATATAAATAAAGGAAAAATTAAGGCACCATATTAACTCTTTAAAAATCTGCTTCTCTCTCTCTCTCTCTCTCTCTCTCTCTCTCTGTGTGTGTGTGTGTGTGTGTGTGTGTGTGTGTGTGTGTGTGTGTGTGGTGTAGTGTGTTTGTGATGTGTTCTGTACAGGTGCATATGTGCCAAAATACATACGTGGAAGTCAAAGGACCATCTTTATGTTGATTCTGGGGTCCAACTTAAATCATTATGTTTGTGTAACAAGCACTTACCCAGCTAATCATCTCTCTGGATCCTCATATTAACTATTTCTACTGGTGCCCTGTCATGCAAAACAAATTGCAACAACAACCACAGAATCCTTTGTTTATTTTGCTAAAAATTCTGTGACTTTTGAAGAAGAGTTTGGAGTGTGTGGTTTACCTGTGTAGTTTTATCACTGTAGCCTAAGTGTTGGGTCCTTATCATCCCAGAAGAAAGTACTCTATGTAGCCAGAGTAAAGTTGGGCAATGCATAATAGCTGGGACAGAATAGAAGCGGCATCATTTGTGCCAATCATCTGCACATTGCTGGCTAGTCTCTAAATTGCCTCTTGTTGTCGGAATAGCTACTATTAAAGAAATGAGGTGTTTTCTTTCTATACAGCCCTCCATTTGTTCCTGTAAACACTGACTTAGGAGAGTCTGGTTGCACAACTTTTTATTTTTCTCCTAGGGCATCCTACTTAGGTGGCATCTGAACACAGGAAGGAGAGTCAGTACATGTTAAGAAACCCGCCCCTGTTGGGTTGCAGCGGCACACACCTTTAATCCCAGCATTTGGGAAGCAGAAGCAGGTAGATCTCTCTAAGTTTGAGGTAAGCCTGGTCTACAGAGCTATTTCCAGGACAGCTAAGGCTACACAGAAAAACCCTGTCTTTAAAAAGGAGGAGGAAAAAGAGGAGGAAAGAAAAGAAACCCACCCTTGTATCTCCCCATAAGCACTATGACCCACAGAAAACCTCTGAACTTGTACACTGAAGCTCTTACCTCCATACTTGAGCATTCTAATGGGGTATGAATGAGAAGATTCTTTTCTGAGAGTAGCCTTCAGCTCTCTCCCTCATCTAAGCCTAAATGTTCCTTGAGATGCTTGGCACTCTGCTGCTTGATGTTCAAGGATTTGACCCAACTAGGCACAGAAAAGAAAGGAATGTCTTTCTAAGGGGCTGTTTTGTTTTTTTTTTTTAACTTTATTCTACTCATTGCCTTTTCCTTGTTTTTCATTCTCCTTCTGGGTTTCTTGGCTTCTTGACGAATGGCTGTGGTATATATGGGTGTGGTATATATGGGATTTCCATCTGCTCTGCTCTTCTCCTCTCCTTTGGGTTTATTTCCTTCCCTCTTTCCCTCCTCACTTCGCACCCATGAAATTCGGGCATTATGCAAATCAGTATCTCCTCTTCCTCTGGCTCTGAGGCAGAGGATAGTGAGTTGGGGTGGTGACAGTTCCAACATTTCTAGGCTGGAACCAGCTGGGGTGCCCTGGGCTTGGAGCTGGGGACAGGTGGGAAGAAGGGAAAGGGACTTGTCTTCAAGCCTGGTTTGCTCAGCTTATACCGTCTTTGATTGCTTCTTCTGGGTACCCTGAAGAATACTACAGAGGCCATCACTGCCTGGGCAGATGCTTCCTTGTGACCCAGTCTGCATCCAGCTTGCTCTTTGGCTTGCACACTGTAAGATGTAAAATGCAGGCCACGAAAGAGCTTTGTGGGCAAGTCCATTGTATGTCCACACTCTCCTTTCCTTATCCTTCCGCACCCCAGATCTGTTCACGATGCCTCTATCCACTAGGAGAGTGTTAATAGAAAGAGAGCCACAGACACATTTGAAAAGCATGGGTTTGCTGTTCTCTGTGTCTACTATTCAGATTAGTTTGTATACAGTGTGTTCTACAATTTTAACTTGTCATGGGAAAAAGTTTGTGATGTCTTACAATTTACGATGCACGTGCTCGTTCCATCTTTGCTTTGAGACAGGACCTCACCATGTAGTTCAGACTAGTTTCAAACTCAAGATACCTCTGCCTCTGCCTCATCCTCGGTGATAGGATTACAGACACACTCCACCATGCCTAGTTTTACCCTTATCATCCAACATATTCTAAAGGTGTATTTTTTTGAAAATAGCTTATATTTTTAACCAAGCTTTTTAAAAAACATTTATTTATTTCTGTTGTTTTGTATTCTATTTATTGTTATAAGAGAAAGAACCATTTGTTGGACTGAAAGGGGGCACTGTTGGGGGGAAATAAGATATACCTTAAACTAAAAAAAAAAAAAAAGGGTAGAGGATGGGGGGTTGAGGGGGAGGAGGGTGGAAGGGTGGGACAGGAGGGGGGAGTAGGGAGGGGATTGTGATTGACATGGAACTTGAAGAAATAAAAAATAAATTATTAAAAAAAGAAAAGCTGTAATAAAGACTTCTAACAATATTCCTTGTCTTGATTTGTTGATGTGTTAATGCCAAATAAAGATATCAATGCAAGTGAAAAAAAACATATGTATATGAAGCTCTCTATGTTGACTGTCATGGGGAACAAAATTCAAGTGTTTTTATTTTTGTTTTTCCCAGAAAGTTTCAAGTAACAGGTCACATGATGCGGTGATATAAAACTAAATGGACATGAAAATATGCTTAGCATCTGGAATTTATCTGGGAAAAGGCATATTTGCAGCAAAATCTTAAGGCTCTCCATGTAGGTATGAATACCTTAGAACTCCCTAGTTGCCATGGTGATGAGCATGCATATCATAAATAAGCTGGAAATAGGCTTCATGTGGCTAGCGTAGGCATAGTCCTGCACCATGTGTGTGAAATGTGTCATCAGGAAACTTGGGGGCCGTTTCCTGAGTAACGACTTAATAATTTTGTACATTTTTGGTGAACACAAAATCCCCCACACACACCAAAGAGCATAATCCCTAGAATAAGGTAGGTTCACATGTTAACTTTAAAAATCTCGGGCCAATGGGCAACTTTTGAATGATTTGAGGCTCTTTTAAGATGGTTATTGAGAGATGGAAGTTGGTAGTGATAGATTGAGTTTCTCTGTCCCAGGAAGTGGGAAATATGTGAAGACTCTAAAGAATCTAGATATGTGATTTCAAACTTAAGGCACTGGTTCTCGTTACTTCTTCTGCATTAGCCTGTTGGCCTAGGGGAAGGGATACTATCCCTCTGGTATACATCACTTAGAAGCAATGCGCAGCTCTGTTGGCTGCTGTTCTCTGAGTAGTCCCTGGCTCTCCAGATATGTTACCACCACAGTTCTTGGCTGTCGTACATGGGGAAATGACGTATGCTCTTGTTGTTAACAGTTGCCAGGACTAGATGAAAAAGGGTGAAAGAAAGCTAGTGCTGTGCAATGGCCTCTGGTCTTCTTTTTCACAGGCAAAGAAATGCCCTCAGCCGTCATTGTGCCCCAGTGCCTGTTGGTGTAAAACGAGAGAACCATCAGACTGGAATGGATTATCAGAGGCTACATTCTAAACTCCCAGGCAAGACTGCACCCACATTAGCTCAGGGAAAGGAGATTCACCCCTGTCTGTAAAGATTTTTCCAGGAGAGTAATTCCATAGCCCTGCCTACCTTCTAGGACATAAGGAGCTTCACTGTCAGGAAAGACATTTATAGCCAGCCTGCAGCCTTCATGCTGAAATGTAACCCCATTATCTCCTGCTGTATAGGCTGCTAGTACTTGGAGTCCATTCTGTGCTTGCCAGCTAGTACTAATTTGTCCTTCCTCCCTCCTTCCCTCCTTCCCCTTGAAGTGGAATAATCTCTTTCAGACTTGTTATGCTTTTCTGGGAGCCCAGAACTAAGCTTGATGTCATGGTATGTGGTGCTGTCTGCACTGAGATGGGTGGGCAGACCCACCAACAGGCTGCAAACAGATTAATAATCCCATTTATCTGTCTCAGAATGAACTTTGCACTGAAACTGGAATTTCACTAATACCATCTCATAGTTAGTGTCTCAGAACTGTGTCTCCTGGTAACTCTTTGGGCCTGAAGAGGCTCCTCCTGAGTAGCAGGCAAAAGTTCTCTCAATCTGCTGAGTCTTGAGTCCTGTACCTCGTGATTGGCAGTGCGGATTTCTTCAGTGTGAGGCTCAGCTTGAACAGTTTGAACCCTTAGTTTTGGTTGTAACTGCAGTATTTCTTGTCACTGTTAAACTTTTATTTCCTATCTTTATTAAGGATGGCAGTATTCTAACAGCCTAGAATGGTCTAGAATGCTTTAATTTCTTTTCCTGCTCTCAATAAACAAACTGAAGCAGCTTTAGTGTTCACATTCTGGTGCTGTGCCTACAAGAAGGTAAGAATGGGCGGAATAGACATGCCAAGAAAATCAAGGATAAATGGTACCTCTTGCTAGGGCAGGTTTTATCGAATGGCCAGGCTGGCTTCGTGAACTTCAGAAAATATGTAGCCCTCCCCTGACCCTTTGCTTGTTTTCCTCTGTATAAACTACAGTAGAATTGTAGACTGCAGATGAGCCTATGTGAGTGGAGAAAAGCAGCATCATTTCCAAAAACTGTGTGAGGTTCTGTCACCATTGTGGCCAGTGGGTCTGGAAGAAGCTTTCTTGCATTTGCTGACTGCTGTGTGTTCTTGGCTGGAATGCAGGGCTTCACCCTATCCAGATAAAGTCAGAAGCAACTGATACATGATAGCCCAAAAGGGAGTGTTTCTTTCCTGAGCCTACCACAGTAAGTTCTTGTTATTTTGTTTCTTCGCAGGATGTTAGGGAGCACCTTCATAGCACAAGGGTAGAGATTTAGGAGTCTTCTCTGTGTCTTTTGCTGTCTCACCTGTAGTCAGTGAGGTCTGCTACATGCCTTCTATACTTTGTTAACTTCAGAGTTGACCTGGGTACTAAAAGAGGAAGGAAGAAAAGAAAAGAGAAAAGAAAATCATTTTGTAAGAGTGCATCTTGGCAAGGGTGCAAATTATAAAATGTAAGTGGAGGAGAAAAGGGAGGCTCCATGCTGTGAGTTAAAATAATGCTGAGCTGTTGCATGCCCATCCAAATTGCTGTTGGGTTGTGGTTTCTAGACACAAAGTGGGAGGACAGGCTGGCTTTAAGAGAGAAGCAACTCCTTGAAGAGAGGAACTGGAATGCTGTCTAGCCAGATGCAAACCACAGGCTTCTGTGAGCTCACTTGCACTGTGTTGCAGCTCAGACAGCTTTGTGGTTTGGCAAGGGGTTGAGAAGTAGATTGGGCCTGGCCAGATTAGTGCTGGAAGATGGGGGACATACCTGCTTCGGTGGGTACATGGCTCACCTGCAAGAGCAGATTCATTGCAGCCAGACCAGCACTTGCTTGGCTGTAGAGTTCAGGCTGCCTTTTCCCATGTCAGAGCCTCTCTCTCCCCTCTTCAGGCATCATCAAAGCAAGAGGACATAAGAGCTTACTAGAGGAGTCTTACCTCCCTCGGTACACTTTATAGAGGGCAGTGATTGCATATGAGCTTATCTGTATTCTCCAGAACGTTTTGTAAATAGGGACAAGGAAATAAACCATGTTCGTGAGGCAGAGAGGAAGACATGAAAAAACTACCTGAACACCATACAGAGGCAGCCTTGCATTTTGGTGCCTTTTACTGCAGACTTGCAAGTAGACATTTTGGGCAAAAAGTCTACTTTTTTTTTTTGAATAATTTATTTTTTACTTCTTCAAGTTACATCTCAATCACAATCCCCTCCCTACTCCCCCCTCCAGTCCCACCCTTCCACCCTCCTCCCCCTCAACCCCCCATCCTCT
>CAJQZJ010032362.1:8165223-8192719 GCA_907164525.1 Lophiomys imhausi | reverse complement strand
ATCCTCTTCCCTTTTTTTTTAAGTTTAAGGTATTTCTCCCCCCCCCCAACAGCTCTCCCTTTCAGTACAACAAATGGTTCTTTCTCTTATAACTATAAATACAATACAAAACAACAGAAATAAATAGGCCACAATTATGAGACTTATATGGCATAACATACATTCCCAATGTCCACTCCATATGTATTTGGCACCTGACTTAAACATTCTACTGTCTAACCATCTCCATGAGTTTAAAGTTCTATATCTAACTCAGCTTTCATACTGACTTGCCTCACAATTTTAAAAATATCTTCTTAGATCCAGAACACCCTCTTGATTCCTAAACAACTCAAACTTTAACTATGAGACTCTAGCTATCTATTCTTCAACCACCTCAGAGACCTGAGAGGGATAAATATATCTGATTATATAGGAAGTCATGTAGGAGTGAACAGACTTGAGAAAAAAATGGGACATAGACATAGTTTAGGAAAGATCAAGAAAAAAGGACAGATTATTGAATATGGCCTTATACCTTTGTATATTGATACAAAACTAATATTATATTTGGCTAAATTGGTATTGATCATTGTATATTAATGCAAAATTAAGATTGTATTGGGCTACATCGGTATTAATCTTTGTATATTGATACAAAATTAAGATTATATTTGGCCACAATGGTATTGACCCTTGTATATTGATGCAAAATTAAGATTGTATTGGGCTACATAGATATTGATTTTTGTATATTGATACAAAATTAAGATTATATTTGGCCACATTGGTATTGATCTTTATATGTTGATACAAAATTAAGGGTAACGCTTCTTAAAGATATTGTACCTAGTAATAGGAAGGGGGAATAGGGAGGGGTTTGTGACTGAGATGTAACTTGAAGAAAAAAAAAGTATTTATAAAAAAAAATGAAATGTAAAGTTTTGGCCTCTTGCTACCAACCGTCATAAAATATTTAGGATAATTAAGAAATGGAAACTAATAGTCATGCAAGCGTTTCATTTTGTTAGTTACTATGACAGTCTATCACAGTTATTTTCTAAGCTGCTCAGAAATCAAGTTGCTAATAAACAAGCAACATTTGCTTATCTAAATATAAGAGATAGATAGGGCGTCTTCAAAAACCTCAAGAGATCTGCAGAATATGGCATTCAAAGATGTTTTCTTAACTTAAGATTTTTTGATATCGAGACATGTCAGCTCCTGACAGCACCCCCTATTCTACCCCAAGTAGAAGATGAGCATTGAAGAATCTCCAGTTGGAGATGGTTGAATTGGTGGTAAGCTTTCTCTTGGCAAGAAAAACCCCTTGCTTCAACTGTAGACAGACTGCTGTCCAAAAAGGACAAAACTTGGAAGCAGGTAAGTCGACAGCCTAGCTCTGCCAAGACAGGGTAGGTAAGTCCTTCATAATTCCTGCTCTACAATCAATGTCTGTCAGAGAAAAGGGGCCAAACAGCTGAAGATTGATGCTGTAATGTATGGAGAGAAAATGGGAACTGTCCAGGCAGCCACTGGTATGTCATTTCTTAGTTTTGGAAGCTGCAGGCCCTGCACTTCCTATATAATCAGAAAAAGTGTTCTTTATTAGCCATACTGTTGCATATAAGCTATAGTAAGTATATTTGTACTAGAAAAAAACCTGTCAGCTATGTGTAGCTGATACAATCTATAAGTAGTGTGAGTAAGGAGAATGCGTGTTCTTTCCTTTAGACTTTAATTTTTTCTTAATTTATTCATTCAATAAATATTGTCCCTCTTGTCAACTGTCTGTTTCCCAGACTTCTGATAGTCCCACCACCACAGAATCCTCATGGTAAACTCATTTCACCCAAAACAAAAACCAAACCAAATTCATAATATCCAATACTATCAAGTGCTATAAAAAAGAAATAAAGAATAATAAAAGGCTAGAAAATGCATGTTATAGAAAGAAAAATTATCTCTAGAGGTCAGTGGATGATGGGTGGAGACAAACAGAAGAATCAAAGGAGTGTGTCTTCCTATAGGAAATAATAGTCTCTAACTTACTGCTTTGTGCGTTGATAATAGTATGTGTGTACAGGTGTGCATATGTATGTATGTATGACAACCTTGTGCCCATGCCTGTCACACAGTTTAGTGGCTTCTCCCTTTTGTCTTTACTATTACGAACATACCTTTGTGTCCTATATTACAATAAATTCTTTGTTTTTTCTTTTTCCTTCTAAGGTCACAATATATGTTTCAGCATCAACTCAAGGAGGACAGGGGCAGGAAGTGGGGTGTGGACTGGGCATGGTGGGATGATTCCTTTTCCCAGGCTGTCAGGGATTACTGTGCTGTACTTTGCCTACCCGCCTACTGCCCACCCAGTCGGGACAAGGAGCGTGTGCTGAAAGGCAAAGTATAGATTACTATGACTAATGTGATCTAGGTCACTGTGTGGAAAGTCAGTTTGATTGCTTAATTGGGGATTGTGTAAGCTGGGAGACTCTAGAGTGACCTATCATTGCCTTCAAAGCCCAATTTTATCTTGACACCTTTTAGGAGATAAAAGGGAAATCACATGACCATGATGACCACAGTGGTCACAGCCATGCAGGTACCTCTTTGGCGGCTGACTTTGTCATCAGGAATTTTACCTGCAGCATTTTGTTCTGTCCTTAGAGTTCTGTGTGCATGAGCATTGTCCCCATTTACAGGTGACTAGGGTGTGGCTTCAAAAGGTAAATAGGTTCCCCAAGGATGGGGTTTTATATGGCCGTTTTACATGACCTCATCCCTTGTTTTGCTTTTCTCATTATTTGCCTACAATTTCCGCTCTTTCCAGTTTCCTTCCTGTTGTGAGATCTGAGATGATTCAAGGCTGGACGATGCTGACTAAGTTAGGGTCATTTGAAGACAGCCTCTTCGAATCCGAATCCTTTCTTCTTTTCTGTTCACTCACTTTTTCCAAAGCTATTAGCAAGGCTCCTTCAAGAGATGATGACTAGGAGTAGAATTGAAGTCTGTCTCCTCTCCCATGGTCAAAGGCTTTGGATTAGCTGTACCAGGGATGTGGGAAGTGGCCCATCAGTCGGCATGCCTCGAGGAAATCAAACCAGCCAGGGCTTGCCTGTGCCTTGACTGGAATAGCGGCATGCCCTGGCAGCGAGCCTTTGACAAGTATTTTATTTAAATGAAATAATGCACAGTGAGAGATCTTTAAGAAGCTGAGAATGCATTTAGAAATAATTGTCCTGAATCTTTGAATGGCCAACACTGCAGCTGTGTATGTGATGTAGTTTAAGGTCTGGAAGCATATAACTTGAGCTGTGTGGGAAGCCCTGTGCAGGTTTGCATGCAGGCATGCAGATGTGCAAGCACATGCTCTCCGAGCCTTCACCTGCTTTCCCCCAAGAAAAGACATTGTTTTCCTTCCACAAAACCCAGAGTCCTTCAGAATGCTTCAACCGTCACCATAAACTTACACTGGCCTATTCTCATCTGTGGAGTTTATTGACTGTTGCACCATTAAAAGAACTTGGTTTTCTCTAGAATGGGGAATTCAATACCTGCTAAATTGGATCGATATAAAAATTTATGAACAATGTCGAGACACTCTGTTACTCATGTTTGTGTGATTCTCTGCGGGGCTTCTGCCCCAAGGATCACATCCGTATTTAGTGTGTGCTGAGATATTCATGTTCCCTGATTAGCTAGGTTTAATTGTTGTACCCTCATCCTCTCCATGATGTGTCATTAGGAAACAGCCACCTTGAAATGTAAGCAGGGACAGACAGTCTATTGCAGTATCTTTATTTTGTTTGAATATGTTTCCAAAACTCTGTATACCACTCAATTTTGTGTTCTCATAAAAATAATGAAAGTCCAAATTTATTTAGAGGAGAATATTGTTGCTTATATCTAATTGTTAGAGTACACTTAAAAATATACATGTAACTACCCTACTCTTCAGTTTTTTAATATTTCAATATCTAATGGTCAAAATAAACAAACATTATTTATTCACAAATAGTATTTAAGAAGCATAACTGTTTGTAGGGAAAATTGGTTTTGCAAGGAATCTGGGGACACTGGTGCTACCCAGATCTTAGATTGGTGACTTGGCACCATCACCTGTGCTGCACACCCTTACCCAATGGTGTCCTGGTGCTGCCACATTGAAGGGGCTTTCCTAGAACTAAATTTCAACTGAGGTTCTGCAAGTAACTCAGAGGCCATTGGCCTGTCAATGTAATTGGCCAGGAAATTGAAAAGAGAAAAAGCTGCTGCTTTCTGAGTTGAGTAAGGGCAGCAGAAGGGGATTTGCATGCAGTGTGCAGTCTTGTAGATGATGCTGAATGAGTTTTATGTTTCAAGACTGAACAGCCTTTCTCAAAATACTACACAGCAGGTGCCCCTAGCTGGAACCCTGATTGTATCCATCTGGCAGGGAGCACTGCCCTTGCACCAGGGATTTTGCTCTTTGTGTGTCTGAATTAGAGCTCCTGCATTGTGGAGGGTCTAGGAGAGATATCTGAATGAAGCTGCTTTCTTGTGCACTTGTCCCTGCTCCACGCAAGGACAGCGGGGGACATATGTGTTCATTCATGACGCTCAATGACAGTGGGCATGCAAGGTGTTTGTGCTACCAGGTTGAAGCCCTGGGGAGTCTTAGAGATGTGGTACTACAAACCCATCTGCCAATACTTAAAATAAAAGCATTAGAAGGCAAGAAGAGGCCCTGTATCCACACCCAGCTAAGTGCTGCATCACTGTCACTACAAGAATGACTTTAACCTCCCTGCTCCCACCTGAGGGTACTACAGAGGTCTTCACCTTACTCCCCCTAGTACAGATACCTCTCCTCTACCCAACCACATACATGTACATTGTCATGCATGTTTAGATTTCCTAAAGGCAAGAGAGCAATGGAACATTGAGTCTGGAACTTCAGTGAGACCATACAGTGGAGTGAAATTGAAGCTAGGGTTCCTTCGCTGTCTGCCCTTGACCTGCTTTCCTCCTCAACCTCCATGTTTCGATATCCTCAGCATACAAAGAAGATATAATATCTGTCTCTTAGCATTGTCATATGGGAATTAATTGAGATGCTGTATGCAAGGTGTTTGGTGGAATAAGAGGAAGTGTGGAAAGAGAACATCCTGCCAACAGTGCGTGTTCAGCAGCCAAGTTTGGTTACACTTGTCTCTTTCTTACCCTTAAAGTGAAGAGGTCACTGTGTGAAAGAGCTGGCATTGTCTATCATCTTTCCTAAAATGTAAGCTCAAAATATGTGCCATTAAATGGAGGACTAGGGGCCAGAGTGAGGACAGACTAGAAATTCCCTTATTCCACAGTGAAGCAGAAGTAATGGCACCCTGAATGACATGGCTCACACAAGCACCTCCTGACCCTAGCAGGCACAGGCAGAAGAATGGTACCTTCAGAGTTCACTTTGAACAAGCTCACCCCCATGGGACAGGAAGACCAGGCCAGCCTGTGGTAGGAGGTGCTTCGTGGTACCTATACAGAAAAGAGATGCTGCACGTGACACAGTGCTCCATCTCTGCTGTGCTGCTGGAGCCTTTGGGCCTTAGATGACTGGGCTGTTCAAAGACCTAAGTCCCAGAGAGATGAGCCAGGTGGCAGACGTAGACCCTAACAGCCTAGACACACAAGCCCTGGATGATGATGATCATAATGTGTTATATCAGAGGGTGCCGGGTTCGCTCGACAGCACAGGCTTGTGCTTGCAGCTTTCTTTTTAGTAATAGCAGAATGAAGGTAAGTGTTCCCAGAGGCTGCTTATTGCACTGTAGGACTTCGAAGCCCTTTGTTTCCCACCTGATTACATAAGGAGCTACTTATCTTCTTGGGTCTAGGAGAGTCGGTCTGCTCCGTCTTCACTTGGGCCCTCGGGCTGGACACCTTAGCTGTCAGAGGTCCAGCTGGCTTGACCTTAAGGCTAGCTCCACAGTGCAGTTCTACTCAAGGGACATTCCCTTACTGCCAAATGTCCAGGTGGTGCAGTTGCATTTGGGTGCACACAGCACAGAGAAAGTGAAGCCAGCTCAGAAACAACCTAGAGAATTGGAGACTTTTATGTCTAGAAACATGAGAATGTATGCATTTGCTGCCTGTATGTACCAAATCCAAAAGTATATAGACAATGACAAGATTCAGCTTTGCATAGGCTCCCTGTGAAAATTTCATGGACAGGACTATTGGGATGGCCCACTGGTAAAAGCACATGCCACACAAACCTGAAAACCCAAGTTCAATCCCCAGAAACCGTGGTGGAAATAGCAGACCAAATCCTGAATGTTTTCCTCTGGCCTTTGAGTTAGGGTGCGTGCCACATCATGTGCTCACCCTAACTGACACACACACAGGCATAAATAATGAAATAATAGTAATAATAATATAATGATAATAGCAATATATTAAATAAAAAATGTTTAAAATTTCACAAAGAACTAAGACCCTTGACATTTAGAGCCTTGGGAGATGGCAGAATCCAGCAGTATGCTGCTGCCTGTGCTGCCGCTAGATAGAGGCTTCTCTGTGTGACCTATGAGGGACTTGAGAAGTCCCTCTGTCACCGCTAACTTCAAACATAGCTGCCAAAGAGGAGTGTATCATGTTGAGAGCTTCCTATGGTTGTGGGAGGTAGTTAGGGGGATCACCTGTTGCCAGTCTTGCCCTCTGTGTCTCTCCTGAGAAATGGCCAACAATGAGCATGTTTTATTCTGTCCTCTTTCTATCAAGAGGGCGGGATGAGGGGTTGGGGCGGGCGATTGAGACAGGAATGAAAATACTTTTCAGTTATTATGCCCTTGCCTGGGTTTTTATTGTTCCCTTAATACAAAAATAACTCCTTTAAAAATAATCCATCATGGGGATGGAGAGAGGGCTCAGTGGTTAAGAGGACAGAGTGCTCTTCCCAAGGACCCTGGTTCAGTTCCCAGCACCCACATGGCAGCTCGCAACTGTCTGTAGCCCCAAGATCTGACACCCTCACACAGACATACACATCAGATTAAAAATACTGAAGACGAGCCGGGCGTGGTGGCGCACGCCTTTAATCCCAGTACTTGGGAGGCAGAGGCAGGCGGATCTCTGTGAGTTCGAGGCCAGCCTGGTCTACAAAGCAAGTCCAGGACAGCCAGGGCTGTTACACAGAGAAACCCTGTCTCAAAAAACCCCCCCCCCAAAAAAAAAAACTGAAGACAATTTAGAGCCACCCAGTGCCCACTGGCTGTTCATTTGAATGCCCTTTCCAGTTTATGGTTTAGTTGCATTTCATTTCTTTTAGTATCATTCATGTAAAATTCTTTAAAGTTTTCATCCATGAAGAACTCCTGCAAATTACTGTCACGTATGACCTTATATGGAATAACAGGATTCTGTGGGATGCTTGTGCCAGGGACTCTGAAGAGCCTTAAGAAAGCGAGTCTGTCTTGCAGTTTTCTCTTCTGGTGTGCTGTAGTGGAATTAGCTACTCTGTGTGTCTCCTTACATGAAGTATTTCACGACATTGTGGGGAGGGTCTGCAATATTCTATTCCAGCTTTACCCTTTCATCCTCCCAAGCCCTGTATACAACCCCAGATGTGAGAGAGTAAGCCAGGGAGGAAGCAGACCAGGCTCAGTTGGGCCCCTCATGTCTACACCCGTGTCTCTTAAAGCATGTGTCAATCCTTGGTATGTTTGATAATCCTCACCGGGGATTAGGTGGTGTATATTGTCCCAGGACCACATGGTCAGATGACATGCCAGTCTCGATGCTGAGGGATTAAAGGAACAACCCCAGCCATAGAAGGAGCTATGTTTTTCTCTTCACCAAACTCTAAACAAATCTCAAGAAGATTGTGAGGTGGGAGTGCAGTGCTGTTTGTGCAAGAAACCATCACATATATCTTGTATATGAACAGTAGAGTGACCTTTTCTGAGGGGCCTTAGACCTATACCAGACGCAAATACCACTAGATTGCTTGGCATTTCCTTTTTAAATTTCAAGCGTTCCTGGTTTCAAATCAGCGATTGATCTGTTGGTGTGTAGCTTGTGCAATTAAGTTAGTCACACCGCTGTTGGAGTCTAAGGAACACAAGTGCTTTGAAGCCACTGCCCAGCTCTGACACATCGGAGGAGGGTGCAGAAAGAGTGGTTTTCTAAAGCTGAAGTGCAGGTGATCTTCAGAGGCGAATTGTGTATTGCCGTACTGTGCCATGAGCACGTCTGTTTGTTCTCAACTTGGATTAAGTCTGAGGGGAAGCTACAGAGCACCTGAGAGAGAGAGAGAGAATTTGTTATGATTCCATTTCTAGCTGCACCACACTGGGGGGCCCAGGGGTGAGCAGCGTGGGAAGCCCAGGCTACAAAGGAAAGGCAAGTGTTTGCAAAGGCCTCAGGTGCAGCCCTGAGGTGGGCGGGTGGGCATTGAATGTGTTTTGTAGTCCTCCCATCTCTGTTCTGGAGAGCCACAGAACCCCAGCTGAGGAAGGAGCCTATGCAGCTGAATTCTGTATTCAAGATGCAAAGTTGTTCAGATTCTGATCACAGTACTTGGCTCCCCTCTTAAAATCTGCTAAAAACTTTCATTCCAGCTTTCTATTAACCTGAGTGAGGTGACTGGGAAGTGGTGCTGGACCGATTGGAACACAGAGTCAGATCAGAATTCTGATTGTGTTTCTCAGAAAGAGTCTATCAGTTCATAAGAAGCATGTAGCCAGGCAATGGAGGCTATTTGGTGAGGAAGGAGTTCATAGCATGAAAACCGACAGGACAACTAGAAGAGCCAACTAATAAAACCAGTTGTCCCTTTCTTTGTGCTGAGGGATGGAGGGGCCACCTACATATTATCAGGCTCTCACCACTGAGCTGTATCCAGCCTCTCCTCTCTGCCTTGTCTTTCTGTCTATTGTGTCTGAAGCTTTCTTTTTCCTTTCTTTTCTTTTTAATTTGTGGGGATTTATTTTGTTTTATATGGGATTTCCCTATGTAGTCCAGGCTGTCCTCAAACTTGTGATCCTCCTGCCCCAGCCTACTGTTTGGGCTGTAGTCCTTGTGTAGCCCTATCCCAAGTAACTCAGGAAAAGCACTTAGAATAAAGAGCTATGCCCCCTACGCTATATTTACCATTTGCTTTTGGTTCTACCCCGCACATGAGTGGTTTTACCCCTTGTATTTAGAATGACCATATAACCAGCTCATGTAAGACTGACTTACGTTCGTTGTACTGGAGAGTAATTCACTCCTATTTTCAGAAGTGCCCCTCTTTTGGGTGATAGATTTCTTTTTTACATGGCTATGCTAATCTCAGGAAGGAAGGGAAGGAAATAAGCTTGTCTAACTGTGGGTCCCTTTCACTCTGCCACCACAGCTCTACTATGTCTCCCTTGAGTGAGGCCAGGGCTGCCAAGTGGAGCTGTGGTGGCAGAGTGAAAGGGAGACATAGTAGAGCTGAATAAGCGTCTACAGCAAACAGAGCGGGAGCGAGACCTTCTGGAAAAGAAGTTGGCCAAGGCACAGGTAAGGGACCTGTATGGGTGTTGTGTTTGCCTAATTTCTTTGTTTAACAGTAAATAAAAGAGACAGACAGACAGACACACAAACACACACACACACACACACACACACAGAGAGAGAGAGAGAGAGAGAGAGAGAATGAAATTTTCAACAAAACCAATGTGAACTTAATGAGCAATGGTTCCAGGTGAGCTGCTAAAAACAGAGCAAAATAAACCCCAGCACAGACCAGATGGCTTAAGCATCACCCTCGGGTTTCCTGTTGTTATGGGTGCTGGACATCATGGCGACTGGCACTTTGATTCCTAGCGAGGCTGTCTCCCCTATTGGTTCCCCACATGGTGGAGAGAAGAAGGCTATCTCTCTTTTCTCTATATATCAGGCCACTAATCCTGTTCTTGAGGGTTAGTGGACTGATATAAGGGCTCTACCCTCTTGAATTATTTCCCATAAGTCCCACCTCCTACTATTGTCACATTGGAAGTCTAGTAGTATTCAGCGCATGGACTTGAGGCTGGATACAAATGCAGTTCTTAGCATTCACATACATACTGCACACACACAAGTCAAGAAACAGAATCTGCCTGCCTCCAACACCTCCTTCTGTCCCGGTCTAAGCTCTATACTTCCTTTCCCATAGAGTTAACCTCTGTGATGACTTTTGTACTAATATTTCTTACTTCTTTACAGTTTATCACTCCAGTTTGTATCCATAGACAGAAGATATTAATCTTTTGAATAAAATAAATCACTTTATTCTAATGAACTCAAATGAAATCATGATATAGCTGGTATAAATCAGCCACTCAAACATTTGCCTAGTCCCAAACTCCAATATCTTAGAACTTCTAGATAGTTAGCATGACCATTTTAAAACCTATGGTTTTACACTTCTAATATTAACTATTCTTTTATTAACTTATTCACAATATGAAAAATCTATGATGGAGCTGAAACTAGAAAGAAATCACTTTATATCCTCTTTTGTGATTTATGTGCCTTTTGCCTGCATTCTGTCCTTCCTTGCCACATCATATTACCCTCTCTTCTGTCTCTTTTCTAAATATTATCACATACACATACATTCACCTGCTTATATATATTCATGTGTACATATATTCATGTATAGACTAGACTTGGCATTTGAGGAAGAACTGAAGGTTTTTCCTTTCTGCATTTGCATAACCTTGATTAATATAATGTTCAAGTCCGTCCTTTTTTTTTTGAGAATTATATTTTTCCTTACAGTGGAATACTGTTACATTTTGTCAGGTTTAATCTCACTCCTTTAGAAGTAGGCATTTCCTTTAAATACTTAAAATATAAAGAATTATTCTTCATGCCTTGTCTGCTTTTTAATAATGTTCTTTAAGCTTGGCCACTGCACCTGATTAATCACACCTGTATGTTAGTAGCTGCACGCTCGTGGTGTAGTTCAACCCATCCTATGTCTCCTACCATCCAGATGTGAGATGAGATTCACAAGCTGTCCCCTTGGAAAATCTATAAAATGTATCCTTTCACCAGCAAACACATAGTATCCTACCTGGTTGCCGATATTTCTTAGATGTTAGCAGCTATTGATATGTAAGGTCTACATCAGAGCTTCTCAACCTTCCTAATGCTGTGACCCTTCATAACAATTTCTTATGTTGTGGTGACCCCCACCCAACCATGAAATTACTTTTGTTACTACTTTATAACTGTTTTGAATACTGTTATGAATATTAATGTAAATGTTTTTCGGTGGTCTTATGTGACCAGCCCCCCTACACACACACACACACACACACACAGGGGTCATGACCCACAGGCTGAGAACTGCTGGTCTAAGTGTATTACTTCAGTGTTAGGACTTGTGACATTTTAGTTGAATCGTCCCTAAGTTACTGCTGGAAATGCTTTTACCGGAAAATTTCCCACCTGCTGTTTCTTCAAACATGATACACCTCAAATGGAGAAATAAAACAAGCCCCTGAATCCTGCCATTTATTTAACCTTTGTAAAGAGGGCGTGTTGATTTGCTGTGATGCTCTGAAAGTGCTCTCTTGTTTCTTAATATTATTAAGAATTTATGCATTTAAATATATTTGAATTTCAATTTGTTGTAATTATTTTCCTTACAAAAGCTCCAATGGTACTATTTTTAGCCAGGAAGAGCCTCAGGTTGCATGTTCTGAGTAGCTACTGCAGACTCTCAGAGTGCGTTTTCTGTCCTCCAAACCACAGTGGCCGTTCCCTAAGCAGCCATAGTTTTCCCAGGAGGCAGTATTTACAGACCATTGTCTAGGAGGTACTTCAGCATGCTTGTTACTTCTAGGTGGCTCATTGTATTGGGCCGCTTTTATAGACAGAATGAGAAAGCTATTTTTATTAACAAAGGTGCATATGTATGTATTTAGTTAATTACATATAAAGTTGAATATGAAATGTCTTGGGAGCTCATGTTAGTCCCTCCAATGCAATTTCAGATTGTGGCGTGTGTTTACGTCCTGTCTTCTCCATATCTCCTTACACGCTTAAAATTCCACTTGTTTCACTTATGGGGATGTTAAAATTAGAATGTTGCGTAATCATGCATTTTCTTTACTCCCCATTATATATAAACAGTTTTAGAATAACAATCCGACTATAGCTAACATAGTTCCTGAGAAGTTCTTCAAACATTTTCTCTTTAAGTCATTTAGGCATCTGCAAGTAGTATTCCCCAGGTTTTTTATGTCAGTATCTTCCGATTTATAATTAGATCCCTTTGGTAGATTCACAGAAATAATTCTCCCAAAGTTCTTTAGTGCCGATAACAATATGTCTGTCTGTCTGTACCTGTTCCGCTGGGAATCAGCCTGCTGGCTTAAGGCCTCTCACTCATCTACTTCTCCTTGAAGGTGCTTGGTGTGTCGGGCATGGGAAGCTGCTGTGGGATGTGATGAGCACACACCTTCCTTATGTTTTCAAAACTCTTGTACTAGCTGGATCAGTGGTTCTCAACTTGTGGGTCACAACCCCTTTGGGGTAAGTTCCATATCAGATATCCTGCATACCAGATATTCTCATTACAGTTTGTAGTAGTAGCAAAATTACAGTTATGAAGTAGCAGCAAACTAATTTTACGGCTAGGGGTCACCACAACCTGAAGAACCATATTAAAAGGTCACAGCATTAGGAAGATTGAGAACCACTGCTTCGGATATTCACAGGGTTCTTTCCTTTCTTCTTTTTTCTTCCTTCCTTTTGACAAACTCTTTTTCCTTACCCTTCTTCATAGTTTAACTAGGTTTAGTCTTCATCATTTTTGTTTGATCATTTCATGTTTGTTGTGTACCTTTTTATTATATTTGAGTTTCTTATTTCAGGGAAGTGATGTTTTTTGATTATATGTATTAGTGTTTTGCTGCATGTATGTATGTGTACCAGCTGCATGCCCAGTGCCTGAGGTGGCCCACAGAGGACGTAGGAGCCCCTGGGAGCAGAATTACAAATGGTTGTGAGCTGCAATCTGGAGCTGGGAATAGAACTCTGGTCTCTGCCAGAGCTCTAAACAGTTGGGCCATCTCTTCAGACCCTATCCCAGGACTTTTTTTTTTTTTTTTTTAATAAATTACGTAACTTGCTATTAGTTTTATTTCCTGGCTTAGATTTCTCCATTGTTTGTATATTGAATTTTATTCGGATGTCTTTAGCATTTCATTGTCTCAAGTCCTTTGTATGTTTTTAAAATGTATTTCATCCCTGTTTTCTATTCCTCTTCTGTGCTTTCTCACTTAGTATTCATTCCTAAAATGGCATTTTTGTTTCTAATTCTATGCTAAGCTGTCACCACAGTTCTGAATTTTTATGATTGTGAATTATGTTCATTTATGCCTCATGCCTGCTTCTTAAATCTATCATTGATTTTAAAACAGGCTCTTGGTTAGATTTTCTGTGTGTCTGAAGTGGGGGCATTAATTTATTGTGCAGAGTGTTTTTGTAGTTAATGGAAAGGTTCCTGGGCTGTCGTTTTTCTTGTACAGGACTTTACTTAGAGTACTTTTCTAGGTTTCAGTTTGATGTGATGTTGAAAGTATAGTTTCCTTAAACTTTTCTTTGTTTACTTACTTTTAAAGACTTATTATTTAATTTGTGTGTGTGTGTGTGTGTGGTGTATGTGCACATGCACACACACAGGCCAGCACGAGCTTCCTGGTGCAGGTGCTGGGGGCTAACCTGGGCTCTTTTGCAAGAGTCGTCTGCACCCATAACTGCTGAGCCATCTCTCCCCCCCCCTCCTTAAACTTTTAGGAACTGGGGGTTATGAAGGAGGTTTAAGATCACAGCACTTATGATGCCCCTTCTTGACACGTCCTGGCCCTGTGCCTCTGTTCCATTTATGACTGGATCTTCTTTTTCCCTCCATCATCTCCATTCTGAACTGCTTGGATGCTGTTCTGAGGTATTCCTTGCTCAGGAACCTTGGGAACCAGTTTTTACAATTCACAGGGACTACAGTGCCATGGCCCTTCCTAGCTAATTACGGGCCTCTCTCACACACACACACTCTGGCATCAACACAGCCCTCCTGGTTTTACCTATTTTCTCCCATCGGCCTCCCAGCTTTCCTGTGAACACCTATGGGATTTTCCACTCATTAGAACCAATCTTGATTCTGATTCTGCCAAAACGGACACCATTGAGATCTACCAGTGATGTTGGTTCAGTCTTACCTGTTCATATCTTGTTTACAAAAGGACACTAAGTCCAAGTTCTTTAAACTGTGCTGTGTAAATACATGCTCAGTTTATTAATATTTTTAATGTGTAATTCAGGGAACTTATTTAAAAGAAAACCACCAGGCTCATTTCTAAAAAGCAGTTTTTAAATTTCAGCTTACTAGGCTTGGGGCAGAACAGACTTGTGAGGTAGGAGAATTCCAAGTTTAGTGTCTACTTCAGCTACAGGGAGAGCTCAAGGCCATCCTGAACAACTTGGTGAGCTTCTGTCTCTTCAATATGGTGCACAAAGCCTTAGTTTCAGTCCTCATCCATCCAAGGAAAGAAGTTTGCTAGGGATGCATCATGATGGTGCGTGGACTATCCGTCTCTAAGACAGGAGGCCCTCAATAACCCAGATGTGTCTCCCAACTTGAGGGAATCCTTCTGCCTCAGTATCTCGAGTCCTGGGATTACAGGCCTCTGCCACTATGCCCAGCTTTACACAACTACTTTTCAAGTGCATCCTATCACTATTATATTACTTTTGTAGCTAGAAAGGAAATAGTTGAAGAAAACTTTACAGCTAAGGAAAAAGAAAAACATTTTTGGTTTTATTGCAGACACTTCTAGAAGGCTTTGAAAAGCTTTGGGAACCTCTCCTATCTCATGATCGTAGGTGGCTTGAATCTGGTGAAAGGCTAAGGGAGACTGGTTGGACTGAAGCTCAGGTAGCTTCCTTTCCATTTGACAGGCAGCAGGGCAGACAAACCTACTCCATACCCAAGGACACATGAGCTGCTGAGCGAGGCCACAAGTGCCCTTTCCTCACTGCAGGATTCCCTCCATGACATTTTTGGGGGGGTTTCTGTTGTTTTTTGGTTTTTTTCTCACTTAAATGATCGTGAAAGAACAAACCTGAATAACAGCATTATGGTTTTTCCAGCGATGGGCTGTGATGAACCAAAATTTTCTAAATGCTTTATCAGAGTAAGTCGTTTAAAGAGAAAGTGCTACTTTTATGTTAAGTAACAGTAAAATGATATGAAATAACTGGCTCCTAACTTGCATTTATCCAAAACCCATCACTGTTGGTGGTTTTTATTAGTGAGACTTTTCCCTGTATTTCTCTCCCCGCCCCCCCCATCTTGGACCTTAAAGCATGACGTCATCATTTTGATATTCATTAGGATTTATGTGTGTAAAGGCAGCACTGTTTTTTCAGGGCATAATAAAAAGATAATAGAAAACTTTGCTCAGTTCCTTTACAGCTTATTTGTGTTTTAGCATTCTCACATAATAGCTTTTGATGGCTGCTTTTACCCCCGATGACACCAATCGTGTCCGAAGACCACCAAGTTGTATTTGCATTCATACAACAAACAGTCTTAAGAGTCACCTTGTGCACACTTCACTGGTGAGATGCCTTCCAAATTACAAAAACAAAACAACAACAGCAAAAAAAAAAACAAAAAAAAAAAACCCCTAAGATGTAGGAAAGAAAACATGAGAAAATGTCAGTCTAGCTATTCAGATCTCCTTACAAAGATGGATTTACTCTGGAAAAGATAAATACAATGAGCTGACAGTGCTGTGCTCTCTTAATGGGTGCCTGGGTAAATGATGCATGTTTGAAGCTTTCTCAGCTTCTGAGAGAGCAAATGCATGTGAAAGTTGTTCTGTGGCTGGAGAAGTTTTACCATCGCCAAATAGTATAGTGCCGTGATTAAACAAAATCATAAAACAATAAACATAAAACATTCACTGGAGACCCCCAGAAGAAATCCAGCATCACTTCAATAATTATTGATAACACTGGAATTGGTTGGAAAATAACGGGTTTCCTATATGACCACTGTAAAATCGGTCCTAGATGGATTTTGACAAATAGTCCTAGGATAAGAGTGAAGGGCTGAGTAAGGAGTCGGTATCAGTAAGATGAGGAAAGAAACAGCGCTCATGTTGGTTTTCTGCTGCTCTGCTGTACAACAGACGTTTGCAAGCACAGCACAAGGGACACACCCCTACCGTCCCAAGCTGAGCAGGTGCACATGCACCCACGTCACGGCAGCAGTGGGATGAGGCATTTCCTGTCTTGAAGCTTTCTATCTTCTGAAAACAAGCCTCCTGAGTTGTCTGCCACACACTGGCTCTTAAGAAAAAACAAACAAACATGTAGTTTCAATGAAATGGAATAGAGGCAGTGTAGAGATAGTATTTTCTTTCACACACATTTTTTTTTTTTCTGAGATGAAGATATACTTTGCAGGTATTTTCTTTGTTAGCTTCCCTGTCCTTTCTTCTTTGTGAACAGCTTTCAGGGGTGACATGGTGACTGCTCCGGCTCTATGTCCCTCAGAAGAATTTGACTTTTTCTCCCTTTTCATGGCTTGCCTTCCTCTAAAGATAACTGTGGCAGAGTTGAGAGTCAGAATTGGGGTAACCCTGAGTACCATTAGTTGTGACCAGCCCAATGTGACCTTGAGAAAGGAACATCACCTCTTGCCATATTTTAAATGGGAGAGGTGCTGACCCCCTTTCCAGGACAGCTGACAGGGTTAACACATTAATGACGGCATTGCGTTTTTCAAGAAGCCAGCTCCTAATGCTCTTAGGTTTGACAGCTGAGACCACTGTGATGATTAAAGATCAGTGGCCTCTGTGGAGTAAGCTAAAACCCAGTGAAGAACATTAACAAAACCATAAAGCTCCTCAATATCACTACACTGCCCAGGCTTTTCCAGCGGGCCTCATGTGCCCAGACAGGTCTGTTTCAAGGCTGGCTCAAGGCTTTAGATGGGATTGTACCACTAGCAGAGAGGTACCTAAAGGATTTTATTCTCATCCGCAGCCGTTGAAGTGGTGCTGCTGCTTGCTTTTCAATTAATTTTTTATCGTATTTTTGTTTATATATGTGTATGTGTTTGTGCACACATATGCCACAGTGTACCTGTGGAAACTGGAGAACAGCTTGCAGGATGTGGTTCTCTCCTTCAATCATGCAGCTTCCAGGCCTGGAACTCGGATCCTCAGGCTTAGCCTCAAGCACCTTTACCCTTTGAGCCATCTTGCTAGCTTGTTGGGGTTTTGTTTTGTTTTGTTTTTTTGAGAAGAGGTTTCTCTTTGTATCCTTGGCTGTCCTGGACTCAGTTTGTAGACCAGGCTAGCCTAGATCTCACAGAGATCTGCCTGCCTCTGCTTCCAGAGTACTGGGATTAAAGGAGTGTGCCACCACGACTAGCTATTGTTTTTTTGATGTTGTTGTTGTTGTTTATTTCTGGTTTGATTGCCGTTCTCCCACCTATCCTACTCCTCCAGTGTGGGGTGCCCTAAATATCATTTAAACATTATTGTACATAGTCAGCCTCAGCAATTTCTATGGGGAGATACAGATATTTATATGGGTTTTCAGTCTTCTCTCATCATGACAGGGTTAAGGTCTTGAGAAGGAGCTCAGACTATGTATGAAGTGCCAGATAAAAATCCAGGAAAAACAGAGCACTCTGATATTTAATCACAAGCTGAAAGTCTGTAGCTATGGGGAAAATCTGGGACTCCCAGCCAATTTGACCTCTAGAAATGTGCAGGCAAGGCATCACAACCAAGGGCTTTCTAGCTTTGCTACGCTGGTAGCATGAGTCAGAAAATTGAATTTAGGATGGGAGGAGAGAGAGTCCAGAATGCATTATTGCAACAATAGGGAGAAAAGCAAAGGCACACTGTTTCAAGCTATTTTTTGCATTTTTCATTAGAAATGTAGGAGGTGTTTGTGCATGGTAAAGCAGAGAAAACAGTAATAACAATCTGGTATAGGTCCAATGAGAAACTCTTGTTACTCCTAGCCCCTGGTATGTAAGTAATCATTGAATGATTGACAGGTAGCTGGAACTGCTAACAAAAGCCAGTGTTCCCCAGTTTCACACTGGGTGAACTTGGGCGCTTCTGTCCTCTTTAGTGGTGAGGATGGAGATGTCTACATGTTCTGGCTCCTGTGTGGTACTGTCATGCATACTGTTTATTGGGGCCCATAAGATGCTGAGAGAGCATGAAGGAGGTAGGTTATGGATTCAGGTGACTCAAACAAATTAGAAGTGGGTTTTTTTTTGGTTTTTGTTTTAGCAGTTTCTACTTGTTGCCTGGGTTACAGTAAATAAAACAGTCACTTCAAGTTGAGGCTGAGTCTGTTTTTTCCATGTGCCAAATGATTTGATTGCTCAGGGTATTCAGTATAGCAACCAATTCTAGATACCAAATATCTTGCTAGGAGTGTGTGTGTGTGTGTGTGTGTGTGTGTGTGTGTGTGTGTGTGTACATAAGTGCGCACATTTGCACAAGCATACACACACCCACATGCTTGCTGCTAGGCACCCACATTCATCAGCCCTCTATCATCTGGAATGTCACTTCTCACCATGACTGGGAGAAGGGCATGTGGTACACCTACAACAAAGAGGTTTTTTTTGTTGTTTGTTTGTTTTATTAGAATTTTTTATAATTTATTTTTTATTTCTTCAAGTTACATCTCAATCACAATCCCCTCCCTACTCCCCCCTCCAGTCCCACCCTTCCACCCTCTTCCCCCTTAACCCCCCATCCTCTACCTTTTTTTTTTTTTTTTTAGTTTAAGGTATATCTTTTTCTCCCCAACAGCTCCCCCTTTCAGTCCAACAAATGGTTCTTTCTCTTATAACAATGAATACAATACAAAACAACAGAAATAAATAGGCCACAATTATAAGAGTTATATGGCTTAGCATACATTCCCAATGTCCAGTCCATATGTATTTGGCACCTGACTTTAACCTTCTACTATCTAACCATCTCCATGAGTTTAAAGTTCTATATCTAACTCAGCTTTCATACTAACTTGCATCACAATTTTAAAAACATCTTCTTAGATCCAGAACACCCTCTTGATTCCTAAACAATTCAAAATTTAACTATGAGACTCTAGCTATCTATTCTTCAACCACCTCAGAGACCTGAGAGGGATAAATATATATGATTATATAGGAAGTACAGGGCCCACAGCTTCTAAAACTAAGAGTTCTTAATGACAAAATGGAGCATAATTAGTCATCTTAGTGGCTGAAACAAATTCCAGTGTCTATATTAGCTTCAAGGGTGAAGAAAAATACAGAAGTGCTTCCTGCACAGGAGTTAGCAATACCAAGTGTTGTTAAAGGCCCTGCTGACCATCTCAGCAGAGTTGCTCATGTTTATCTTCCAGGTGAAGCCTCACCAACTGTGGGAGAGACAGCGACATCATTTGAAAGAGGATTGTGTGAAAGAATTTATGAAAACCTGGTAGATCTTTCATCATCATAAAAATATATCAATAAATATTTGAAAAACTAAAAAGTCAGTTTGAAACACGTTTCTCAAACAAATGAAAATGATCATGCAATATACCAAAGATTGCAGGGTATAGCAAGAAACAACATTAAGCAGAATGCTTATGACAAGTTATGCCTATATTTTTAAAAAGAAAAATCTCAAAAAACCCCTATCACTGTATCTCAAGATGATCAAAAAACCAGAACAAATTGAACCCAAAATTAGTAGAAGGAAAGAAATGGCAGTCAAACTAGAAATAAATGAAATAGAACCTAAGAATACTCTAACGGCCCTTAAAACAAAGAGCTGGTTCTTCAAGGCTAAAATAGACCATTGGCTGGACTAAAATACAAAAGATAAATAAACAATACCAGAGATAAAATGAACGAGACTGCATTTCAGAGATGTCATTTGTAATTACTCACTACATATTGTCATGGACAGCTAAGTGATTTGACAATCTATAAGACTCAGCAGATTCCTTGGATCTACCCAACATCTACCACCGACTCTCCCGACCTACTGGAGCCCATGTCTCTTATTTTCCTAAAGTCCAGGATTCCTTTAGTCCATTTGATTACAGTGACCACAATCCTCTTCAACATGCTTGTTCCTTCCCCCGTGGCACTAGTCTCTTAGATATTTAGGGCAATCCAAAGATGTGTGATATTTGTTAAAGGAAACGCTGAATCGGAGAGTCTTCCTACTACTTTTTAAAAAAGTATACTTATGGAAAAATGTGGGGATGTGAGCCAAATGTCTTTGCCCTCAGCTAAAAGAGTCGTTTCCCCATGACTTTCCTCCTGCTAGCTGCAAGCACGGTTCCTGACTGAGTTCACGCTTCCTGTAGTCTCTTATTCCTGCGCACCGCTCCAGGCAGGCTTTTCAGCTGGAAGCCAGGGCAAAGGTGGTTCAGCACCACATGTCACCCTCTCCCTCTCCATCTGGTGTCTCCAAAACCCAGCCATCCCTACAGGATCTTCATTTAGAGCAGTCTGTAAGGATGCCTGCGTTGTCTTTTGCAGGCTTTC
The DNA here is from genome assembly GCA_907164525.1 of Lophiomys imhausi. Classification (NCBI taxonomy): domain Eukaryota; kingdom Metazoa; phylum Chordata; class Mammalia; order Rodentia; family Muridae; genus Lophiomys; species Lophiomys imhausi. The sequence goes on along the minus strand of CAJQZJ010032362.1, from coordinate 8,172,171 downwards.
AAGCCTAAGCCCTGAACCTCGTCATTGTTGATGGGGTTCTGCAGTTTCTTGACAGGCTAGGTGGTGGTAGTGGCCTGATGATCCATAGAGACTGATGAGAAGGAAGAATGAGGAAGGGAATGGTGGAAGCTCATTGAGCTTGTGCGGGTAACATGAACAGAAAACTGGGTCTAACGAACTGGATGTTGAAAATCAGCATGACCATGGTAGAGTCCAAAGCAGAGACAGGCATTGTCCTGCCATCATTGTTAGTCTGATCTTTACAAGAGTGTGCACACTATAGGTACATGGATGCAACACACACTGTTTAAGGGTGGGAATACAGACTAGCAGCACGAGCTCATGGATGCCTCTCGGCAGCTGAGGAGAACAGGATTCTGCCCTTAGATGCTTCAGATAAAGGCAGGGGCTGTTTATTTAATAAACAAAGCTGGTTTTGTCATAGTGACATCTTATGGATTTCTTCTAAAGATTGTGGGTGGGAAAGTTCTGAAATGAACAGAAGGAGATTCCTCTGCTTAGGAAATCTTCCACATAGATGGGACTTTCCTTGGTGCTTGGGGTTAAACCCAGGGTCTCACCCCTACTGAACGTATGCTGCAAACATGAGCAACATCTCCAGCCCCTTAGAAGTGGCCTTGGTCCACTTTCATCCTTACCACTGGACCCACTGACTTGTGACTTAACTTTGAGTGGAGGTTACTCGGTGTCGAGGTTATCGTTGAGCACAGTAGTTCAAATCAGTGTTCTTCTGAAAGTAGCTATCCTATGAAGGTTTAAGACAGAGCATTCAAAAACCTTGCTTGCCTTAATCTCCTTTCAAGCAATTGGAGGGTCCCCAGGTCCTTGTCCCGGATGATACCATTGCAAGCATAGCAGATTTTGGGAAGGGGGACGCATGAGGTAGTGGGTAAGAAGCCTTACTCTTTTCCTACCACTAGGCCTGAAAATGCACACCTACAGAGCTGGCTGGAGAGCACATATGGCTCCTGGCGTTCGGAAAACCTTGTTGAAAGTGAAATTAAAATTTCCCTGCTGGACAGGAAATTAATAACCGCTGAGTGTAGCAGACGAGGCCAGAGCTAGACCACTTGTTCCATCACCTAGGATATTTTATTGTTATGCAAACGAGATCAGCTGCTACTGCCTAAGGGGAATTGAGGAGGGTAGAGAGAAATAATAGGGGATTGGTTCCTTATGGTTTAAATTTCCTCTGCAAAAATGTTTTTATAGCGTGCACTGATTCCTACTCCTTCAATACATAGGCACAGAGAAGTGATGAGGCCTCTTTGTCATTAATTCTATAAAGTAGCCTTCATGGATCTGACACATTCCCATTTGCTAATTTCATAAGACTTCTAGATCACCCACAGTGAGCTGGGCCATATGCCACCAGGGCAGGAGAGGTGGCTAGGGCTAAGTAATGGAATATCTAGTGTCTGCCTTCTGGGAGTTTATAGTATGGAAGAAGAGGATATTGGATAGTATAAACTAGTCCCCCACCCCAACCAAAACACCCATTTATACCACTTAGTTCTTGGTTGAAAAGAAACTGAAGCATATGTCAAAAGCAAAGCAAGTTGGTGGAACAAACTAAGCCCTTCGAGGCCTTGGATGAATCAACTCTGTGCAAACTTAGGTGCGTTACTTGGAGGCATTTACTAAAGATTCAGAATCCAGTGGACTGATCTGGTGAACACTTGCCAATTTCTTGGTAAAGAGCAAACAGGGACTCTGCAGAGAGTAGAAGAGAATGAAAGAGTGTTAGAAAAGAAAAACCCTGCATATCCTCCTGAGACTTTTTAAGTTTTAATTGGGGCTACAAGGTTTAATTTGAGGATGGAGCAGGTGCATGCTTTATTTTGGGCATGCCAGTGTTGAGAATGACATTTTGAACCCATAAAATGCAGAAGCAGTCTCCAAAGGGAGTGTCATCACACCCACATGTCCACCTTCTGCTGTCTGTTCTTGGTCCTAGTGTGAGCAGTCACACCTCATGAGAGAGCACGAAGATGTCCAGGAACGCACGACACTTCGCTATGAGGAGCGCATCACAGAACTCCACAGCATCATTGCAGAACTCAATAAGAAGATAGACCGCCTGCAAGGCACCACCATCAGGTATGGCTGCTCCGTCTAGTCTGTGCTTGTCCTCAGCTGTGCTCATGTTGAAGCAACCCCTGTGAGTACCTGTGCCAGCCATATGCCTTGATCTCTGTTATCCCCTTGGAATTCTGATTCTCACAGCCACCCTGGAAGGTAGACAGGGTGGGAGTTATATCCTCAGTTTATTGCTAAGGGTATAGAATCAGCAATGGAGTAAAGTGCTTCATTAGCAAATTCTAAGTGGATGCCCCTCTGCCTTAGAGACAGACAACATTCTCATGCCCTTCCTGTCTCCTTTGTTCACTAAATCTTCTCCAGACTTCTTGCCTCCCTTGGGGGTTCTGAGAGTCATGAGCATGGCTTAGAGCTAAGCATTATATGTGATTCTAGATAATCTGTTAATATTTTGAGCTTATCCTGAGTTGTGTATCAACAGTGACACTTATCCTCTTACTGGATTCCTAAGGCAAGGCTTGACTCATTGCTTCACTGGTAAGAAAGACTTGACCCATCAGTTTGCTAGTAAGAAAGCCAGGCTTGAAAGAAATGCACATAGAGAACAGTTAGGGGTGTGTGTGTGTGTGTGTGTGTGTGTGTGTGTGTGTGTGTGTGTGTGTGTGTGAGAGAGAGAGAGAGAGAGAGAGAGAGGAGAGAGAGAGAGAGAGAGAGAGAGGAGAGAGAGAGAGAGAGAGAGAGAGAGAGAGAGAGAATTTGAATCCAGAGACGAGACTCTGGTTTTGCTTAGTTTTCTTTCCCTAAAGATGTCAGCCAGGGACTCCGCCTCCCTGGCTTTTGGGTCCTTTTGGCTCCTGAGTCTCCAGCACACAGTGTTATGTTCCCAGAATTTTCCCTGTGGTTCAAGGATACCCGCTGAGGAGCTCAGTGTGGAGGACAGGGAATGTCCCTGTGCAGAGAAGCGGTCAGTACCTACGTTCCCTGTAAAAGGGTGCTGTGTTCACAAGGCGTTCACATAAACCAACATTCAAAGAATCTCAGAGGCAGCTGCTCTGTATGCTCCCTGGAGAAACTCTGGCTCACAGGAGACCTTGGATGCATTTTGTTCCAACTCTGCAAGTCGCAGTAATGATGGGGCTTCTTTGTGAGCGTGCTGACAGGCATCTGCTTCATAGGCAAAATCATGGAAAATTTTACACTGACTTGGAGCCGCACAATAAATTTCATATTCCAATTTAGAACCTTAAGGTTTTAAAATTGTATCCTGGTCTACAGAGTGATTGTGGGTTAGAAATGCATGAGCAAAGAAAAGATTTTAACCCAAAGAGATGGTTACAGTAGGTTTCAAAAAAGCCTAACAGAGAACATTGGCAAATTGGGGATTTCCATTAAAACTGAGTTTCACTTTTAACAACCAGAGGTGATAGTGAGTGCGTGTAGTCAGTTGAGAAATAAACACAACACATATCAAGGGACAACTCAGTCTCAAGATGTTTAAACTGGATGTAATGGCCAGTCTGCTTCACTTCAAAATTATGTGAACTGCTTGACCATAAACCTGTGTTGGTGCCTCCAGTTTAAAGTAGTTTGCACCTGTGTTGACATCACATTCCACTCTACCTGTTTTCTGTGTAAATAAGCCAACTCCTCTTTTATGGAACTCCTTGCCAGGTTGTAAGATCTGTTGTGTGGGCCAGTAACATGGAGTTCTTCCTGAGCTCCAGAGGCTAAGGCAGGGCCCCAGCCTCCAGCAGAGCGGGGAATTGTATTTGTCCTCTATCCTTGATATGCTGTGGCAGCCTGCAGAACAGCACACCACAGAAGAGTCCTTTACTGCCTTGACATACCCCAGGTTTAGAGAGATGGTTGTCACATTTGTCAGCTGCCTCTGAAGCTAATCCTATACTTTTCAACATCCTGAGGTAAGGTAAAACTAGGACTTGCTTGTGTATCCTTTTTTGTGCTATCCAAGGATAAGGAAAGAAAGGAGAAGCGAAAGGGTTGTATATGTCTTCATCCTCATACAACTTTGAATTCTCTTCCTAGTTATGCACCTCAAAACCCACACCAAAAATGTTTGCTTTTCATCCTTGCAACATTGAGGTCTCTTGACTGACAAGTCTTAAAGGAGCATACATGTACTGGAGAATATGCTCTTAGAACCAAAGAATAATCTTGGTGTCAGTGTCTCACAACGGAACATGGGAAGTAGCTGAGTGAAGTAATAATTTTTACAAAACGACTAAATCAGAACCCAAACTGGGGGTGGTTTGGGGGGGAACAAGCACATGGGACATGAAGTTCTTATTCCAACGCATGTGGTAACTGTCTTTTCTCCATTAGCTAGTTTTACAGGATGCAAGGCAAAGGAGATGAAGGAAGTGAGAAAGGGATAGTTAAAAGCTTTAGTGGGTGGGAGTATTAAAACATTTATAAAAGTCTATAAGGGAAGTGATAAAGAGATTTGCATAAAAGTCTTAACAAGGTGGGAGAGATAAAAAGAATTAAATTCCCTGTCCTAAATAGGTTTTATACTGTTTGAAAGAAAAGACTAGCATTTGATGTTTCTTAGAAGGCCATTGAACTACAAAGAAATGAAAGTATATTGGTTTGAGTGACAGGTGAGGGAGTCATAGTGTTGCTACTGTGTCATAGGGCAGTTAGGACTGTATTTGAAACCTGGATTTTGCTAGGCTACTATGAGCAGCTAAAGTTAACAGATTAGAGCAAGCTAATACATGGGTAGGCTTTTAAAGAAAGGAGGTTAAGAGCACTTGTTCCTCTTGCAGAACACATGAATTTATTTCCCAGAATCTATATGGTGACTCATAGCACATATAGCCTCCAGTTTTGGAAATCTGATACCTCCTTAAGGCCTCCATGGGCACCAGGTACATACCATATGATATATATACCATACATGAGAGGGAAATGCTCATACATATAAATTAAATAAATCTTGAAAAAAGTAAGAAAGAAACAACTAATTCTAACTAAGTGAGGTACCGGCCAATTGAAAAACAAACAAACAAAACATGGGGTGGGGAAGGAAGTTTTAACAATGACAGTTCAGCCTCATGATCAGTTGTGGAAATAATGGCAAAAGTATACATATTTATACATATTAGTCTTGTTTTGTGTCTACGCATTTTGTCTCTCCTCTTGATTTTCTGCTGCTTGTATGTGGTGAATTTGTGAAACTTGTACGTTGGTGGCTAGGTTTCACAATGTTTAGTCAGGTTTCTCACTGTCTAGATGAGTCTCCTGACAGTGGATATGGTAGCTGATGGTGTAGTGGCTCTCCCATTTTGAGGAGCAGCTGAACTCATTCCATTGACCAGAGGGACAATTACAGAAGGTTGATTCTAATGCTGTTGTGGTTGAGAACTTCACTGACCTTTAACAATAAGACGGCTTATTGGATAGCCACTGGGTAGTCATCACTTGTGGACTATAATGGCTGTCTTCTGGACCAAGTCTCGTTTCCTGTTCTTTTTCTATTTCCCCCAAATTAAGGTGATTCTGGGCCCTGGGGCTACTTCCCAGACCCCCTTCCCAGCTGTATTCTGGATTGTTTTCAGTCTGGTGATGAAGTGTGCCTATGTGGATCTGGGAGGAAGTTGGAGGCATTAACCACTCCCTCTAGGCCACAATAGTAGTAGCAGACATGTAGTGTAGACATAAGGGTCTGCCTTGACTGTCCAGACTCAAAGTTCTGGACAGGTATGTAGCAGCAGCAACTGGAGGACCAGGGCTGGGGTGGCAAACCTGACAGCTCCTGGTGGCCTCTGCCCACCTACCTGTGTCTTCTCCATTCTCCTACCAGCTTTACCAACATAGACCTGCTGGAATGCAATGCTGCTGTCTGTTTGAATCTTTGCTTTCCCAACTGACCCCTGCAGACTGCACCCCAAATCCCTTCTCCTGGAAACAAACACTGAACATTTAGTGTGCATGTCCTTCTGAAAAACTTTCTGTTGAATATTTTAAATATACCAGCTTGTGTACCACACAGCACATGTGGTTCTATAATATGTGCTTTTTCACTTCACTGTGTATTGTATCTTTTTAAAGATGTTTAGTTTGACTTGGGGAGATTATATATTGGGGTAGAAAATATGAAAAGAATATGAACATATAGCACTTTGGATCCCAGAAGAAAAGGAATGGTATCTAAGCAAATTAAACATGAGATCTTTTCATTTCCATAGGCAACTCTTGTATTGTCAGCCTTTCCCTACAACCTCTCCACTCATCCTTGCTCTCTACTTGCTCTGAACTTGCTGCTGCCTGCCTTCTTGACCCAGCAGTTTTCCCAAGCCCCCTTCTCTATGGACTAAAAGCCACCTTCCCTCATCTGGTCATCACCAATGAGATGTGCGTAGATGGGCCTTTGGTAAGTGACTTGGGTCCAATGAAATCATGAGGTTAGGGCTATCATGGTGGGATCCTGCCTCACAAACAGAGACACCAGAGAGCTGGTGACTTCCCACGACATGTGATGACACACAATGAGAAGGCAGCCATCTGCAAGCCAGACAGAGGACCCCTCCAGGAACTGACCATGCTGGCAATGCTTTTGAGCTTTCCAGCCTTCAGAGCTGTGAGAAAACACATTTCTGTCGTTTAAGCCACCCAGTCTGTGGTATGCTGTTTTGGCAGCTTGACCAGCATAAGATGCTAATGATTTCTCTCATTTTCTCCCCAAGCTCCTCCCCTCTTCTTCCTTCTCCTCCCCCCTTTCCTTCCCTCTCTTTTGCAATGCTGGATATAGAAAACAGAGTCCAACACATGCTATGCACATGGCCTCCCATGCCAGCCCACCAGGTGTTATTTTTATGTTTTTGAGATAGCATCTAGCTCACACACACACACACACACACACAC
>CAJQZJ010032362.1:8114599-8164476 GCA_907164525.1 Lophiomys imhausi | reverse complement strand
ACGCACACACGCGCACACACGCGCACGCACACGCACGCACACACACGTACACACACACGCACACACGCACACACACGCACCCACACACGCACACGCACGCACACACACGCACACGCACACGCACACACACGCACACACACACATACGCACACACGCACACGCACACACACGCACACACACACATGCACACACACACACGCACACACACGCACGCACACACACGCACACACACGCACACGCACACACGCACGCGCGCACACACGCACACGCACACACACACACGCACACACACACACACACACACACACACACGTGCTTGTTTGTTTTCTCTTGTTATGATAAGCACCAAAAGCAAGCAACCTGGAGAAGAAAGGTTTTATTCCATATTACAATTTCACCATCAAGGGAAGCCAAGGGAAGAAGTCAAGGCAGGAGCTGGAGTAGACACCATGGAAGAATGCTAATTACTGTTTTGCTCATCTGCCTACCTTCTATAGTCCAGACCCACTGACACTGACTATAATAGCTTGCCTTCAACTTGCCATCCTCTTGTCTTGGCCTCTCCTGTGCAGGTTTAACAAGTGTATCTAAACATGCTCAGCCGCTGATGAATTTTTAACTGAAAAATCTAAATGTCCTTTCTTGTTTTAGGTCCCTTTCTATAGCATTGGCCCAAAAGTCTCTTCTTCCTTCTGGACAGTCTCTTTGACCATTGAGCACCCTGCATGCTCTAGACCTTCCTCTCCTCTGCTGAGCTCTTCCCTCAGCCTTGGGTCACATGATGGGTCTTTCTAGCACCTTTCATTCTGAATGTCAGCCACCCCAAACTATTTAACTCCCAATCTCTATGATCTTTGCATCAGCACTGAACACCTCTGCACGAGGCACTCTCAACTTGGAAGCAAGGCAGCCTCTGATATATCTGTCTTATGATATCTTCTACCCTGAAGGATTTCAGGGCTCCATCATGACCCCAGCTTTTCTTCCTGATCTTTCAGCCCACATGGCAACCCTGTGCTGCATCTTAAACAGTGACTAGGGCCTCTTTATTTCCACAACAGAGTGTATCCTTCTGTTTGAGGGCCTAAAAAGTGAAATGACTATAAAAAGGTCATATTTCTCTCTCCACATCTTCCTTTGTGGTGTACATGTGAGTCCTGGCCTATGGGTCTTATATAAGATCTTCAGATAAGAATGGAATGTTATGTCTATGGAAGAACATTTCCTTTGTTCAGTTGTCCACCTGAAGGCTCATAAAGGAGCCCTGTCTTCCTCTCTGCTGTACGGGAAATAGAAGGTAAAGTCGAGAAAGCCACACTTCACCCCAATTTGCCACCTATTTTCTGTGATAGATTCTTTAAGAGAATTTGGAGAAACATATTTCTTTCATAAATCAGTCATTTCAGGGAAAATCTGTCTCTCCTTGTAAGAAAGATAGGATGTGGATCAATTTAAAAAAATTGAAAAGCCTATTGGCTCAAGTGGGATGGGTTTGATAATTATAACTGACAGACAGCCACCAAGCCAATGAGCAACCAACCAGGCCATCCTCCAATTTGTGTCAGCCTCTTGACAAAGAGGGATGTGTATGAAGTTAGCTTGTGATGTCTTATTTCTCAGCATTCTTGGCTGCATAGAAATGGCAGCCCCATGTCTAAAGTGCATGAAAACTATACTTTTGTCAACTTTTCCCTTTTATGACTAAATAAATTTACCCTGAAGCAAGATGACTCTTTAAAGGCAAGGAAAAACAAGTCCATAGGTCACAACATAATATTACTCTTCCATTGGTTTGAAACTAAGGAATTAGGCTACACTGCAAAGTAGTTGCAAAATGTTTAAATCACATACATACCCATATTTTAGATGTCCTATTTTTAAAATCTCTATTCTGACTCTTCTGGTATTTAGGAGTCTTCCATAGTGACTTTGTTGCCACTGGTGGTCATCATGTGGCTCTGTGTGTGCATGTCCTAGAGACTACCACCCTAGGAGACTTTGTTTTATTTACTGTTACATCTGGAAGCAAGTGTTAATGATTCCAAGTATAAACAAAGCACCTTGAAGCACTCTCAGCTGCTTCTAGTACACAGAGTTGTGGACATTTAGAGTCTTGACCCTTTACATCCCAAGAACAAACACTTGAGAATTGGTAACACCATTTGTAGGGGTCATCTATCCCATAGATGACCAGTTATCTAAAATTTTATTTTTGTAGCTAACCTCAGTCACTTTGGAGAATTAGTTCTTATTTTCTTATCACTGGAATTAAGAGTGGATTCGGGGGAGGAGACATCCCTACCTCAAAGAAATAATCTGCCACAAAATGAAGACTATAAGGAACAGGAAGGTGGCCTAGTGGCTAAAACCACTTGCTGCACATGCCCAAGGACCTGGGATTGGATCTCAGTACCATGTTGAAAAAAAAAAAAGCAGGATGTTGTCACTAGCATGCCTATAACCCCAGCACTATAGGAGCAGTGACAGGATTGTTGGGGCTTGCTGGTGAGCTTTGGGTTCAACAAGAGACTTTGTCTCAGGACAGTTGGGTGAAGAATGATAGATCAGGACAGCTGATGTCCTCTTCTGGACTTTGCCTTCATATACATATAAAATAGATCATGCTCACACACACATGCACCCACACATGCACACATACACACACACACAAATTGCTATGTATAGAAAAACACAAAAGGCCCGTGAAGTCATTTTGAGAGGCTCATGATGGGTCCTTTGTGAGACACTGTCACTGAAGTGACTCAAGGCTGCCCAGCAGCTTCATCTGAATAACACATGATCTAGTCCAGATTGCCATGGATTAGTAGTCTTCAGGCTCTTGGTGGATCAGTACCGCTGAGGGAGAGAAACTCCATCATCACTTTGTACATACTACAATGGCATTTGGACAAAAGGTACTGACAGAGGTTTCTGTCCTTTCCTGGTCAAGGTTACAGCTTCCTTTCAGGACCTATGCTGGTGGGGTAAATCAGTGGTTCTTACAGTCTTTGGGAGAGGCCTGGGGCTGCCCATGTCTTCTGTTGTTCGGGATGAGTTTAACGTATTTGAGATCTCATAACATCACGAAAAAGATCATCCCCTGATCTTTTCATAAAATAGCTTCACACCCAACTGATTGCTGTTTGTGAATGTTGTTTTCCTCTGGAATTCTTCAAATTACCATTGGGGGACTTCACCAGGGATCAGGTGTGCCTTCCTTAGCCCCTTTTCGTCAGGCCACTCCAGCCCTTATGTTTCTATGTGAGATGTTGGGCATATTTACTCCTATCCCTGCCTTCCCAGACTTCCTTTGTCATAATTTTATTTCTACCATCTGTTTTTTTGGGGTTTTTTTGCCTCTTCTACTATAATAAATTCTTCTGTTGATTCAAAATTCCCATCCAAGAGCATGCCCCACTTTGGTGGCAGCTCTACTAAGCACCTTGCTCCTCACCAAGCTTAGCATCTCATAGCTCTGATTTGTGCACATGTTTCTTCTGTCTCACAACCTGGACTGATGCTCCATCAGTGTCCCCTAACACACAGCACAACTCAGGTTAGAAATCGTTGTGGGAGCCGGGTGTGGTGGCGCACACCTTTAATCCCAGCACTTGGGAGGCAGAGGCAGGCAGATCTCTGTGAGTTTGAGGCCAGCCTGGTCTACAAAGAAAGTCCAGGACAGCCAGGGCTGTTACACAGAGAAACCTTGTCTCAAAAAACCAAAAAAAAAAAAAAGAAAGAAAGAAATTGTTGTGGGTACGTTTGTCCCTAGAAGATGGAATCCACTCAGATTTTGCTCTCCTGTGTTTGTCTTGGGGCTATAACACCTTGCATGAGCTCCTCAGCTTGCATTTCATGACATGAAAACCAGTCCCAGGTAACATTACAAATGTGATGTCATCTCCTTCCCACTCACTCCAGAGGAGGGGATATTTCCATCATTATGTCTCTGTCTCACACTCTCTCCCTAGTTACTGCTTTATAAAGTTATTCCTGTTAATCCCTGGAAGTAATTCAGGATAAAGCAGATTTGGCAGGAGCTATGTGTTTGGAATCTGCTAAGCCAATTTTAAATGCTGACTAAAAGAAGAGCTGATGTATCACTTCGCAAACAATTACCCTCTAGATCAAAAGGTGACTAATAAGAAGAGTACTCTTTAATTGTTTTCTTGCCTAAACCTAATTATTTTTGACTCCTGAAGATGTCTAAATAAATAAAATGCATAGCTTATTAACCTGCATTCATTTTTACCTTCACTCTCATCCCAATCCATATTTTGTGTAGCCAGAGGCTTTGTAGCTAACTGTTCACAGTCTTTCTAGTTTTCTGAGTGGCTTTCATATAGTCTCTTATTTAGCATGGATCATTTATGAAGCAGGTAAATCCCTTAAGAGAAGATAGCTTTCTTTGAGAGAACCAACGACTTTAAAGAGATATTCACATTTATCTGATTTATAGATTTGTCTTCCAGTTACCTCTTCCCCAAGCCACCCACCATCTTGTTCTACTCAAAACCCAGGACTGTAGACTTTGCAGCCTCCATTCCCTCACTGATAGCTGACAGCTTAAATGAGTGTGGGGTTGGGTCTTTTCTTCTAGCTTTCTTCACTGATGCCCTCTCCCTCAGACTAATAGATACTAGTGAGCTTTCTGCGCCCAAAATTAAATCCTCTGATGATGTAGTCTTTGGGCTCACTTGAAAAATAAATGCTTCCCAGAGAATTATGTTCTTTTCTTCATGTCTGTGTGTGGCACATGTGCTGATGGTATGGAAGAGCTGAGGCAGGTGCTTTGAGATGTACACCCTGATTAGATGCTTTCCTGTTTGCTAATAGCATAGCTCAGAGGTTGAATAACCATGGAGGGCTGAGACAAGATGGGTGAACATGTGGGCATGAAACAGCTGTGTTTTAGCATGGTCTTTCATCTGTAAATGCAGAAAATCAAGGAAACAGAGCACTGGATAGAATCTCTCCTTCAGTGCACTCTTCTCACCCTTCTCTTCTAGGAAACATAAGTGTAATATTTCCTAGTGTTCAAGTTAGAGTTTCTATTGTTGTGAAGAGACACTATGACCATGACAACTCTTATAAAGGAAAGCATTTAATTGGGGGGTGGCTTACAGGTTCAGAGGCTTAGTCCATTTTAATCATGATGGGAAGCATAGTGGCATCCAGGCAGACATGGTGCTGGAGAGGTAGCTAAGAGTTCTACATTTGAATCAGCAGGCAGCAAAACTAACACTGGGCCTGACTTGAGCATCTGAAACTTGAAAGCCTATCCCCAATGACACACTTCCTTCAAAAGACCACACCCACTCCAACAAGGCCACACCTCCAATAATGCCATTCCCTATGAGTCTATGGGGAGCATTTTCTTCAAACCACCACACCTTAGATATGTGAATCTGTTCACCCAGAGGTCAATTTCAACTGTACCATGAGGTTCCTCAGTAGCTTCAACTTATCTCCCCCCTATGTCAAATTCTAGGAAGGAAGTCCCTAGTAGGAACCTCCAAATGAGGGTATATAATTTGTATTTTATCATATTCTTCATTGTTTTGTTCACTGCAGCCTCAATATTAGTAGACTTTGTTCTTTATTACCTCATGATTTGAGGGAGATAAAGAGTTCTAACCTTTTCAGGAAATCTTTAAAGAGAAATATTTCTTTTTTTTTTTTTTTTTTTTGGTTTTTCGAGACAGGGTTTCTCTGTGTATCCTTGGCTGTTCTGGACTCACTTTGTAGACCAGGCTGGCCTCGAACTCACAAAGATCCGCCTGCCTCTGCCTCCCAAGTGCTGGGATTAAAGGCGTGCGCCACCACCGCCCGGCCGAGAAATATTTCTTATAGGCTGCTGCATAAGTTTTGTTCAATATATACTGTGTGGATGAACACAGACATGGAAGTTTTGCATACTATATCATCTTAGATATGACCATCTGTGTGGCCTTCAAATGGATCCTAGTGTCTGTAACCTAAATGAGAAAACTTTTCTTTCAGAATGTCTTTGTTTCTTCCATACAAAATATATTTTCTGAGGTCTCACTGTACATCCTTCATCAGTGGTGATTGATTCTCCTTTTTCCCAGGGAAGAAGATGAATACTCAGAACTACGGTCAGAGCTCAGCCAGAGTCAACAAGAGGTCAATGAGGACTCCAGAAGTGTGGACCAAGACCAGACCTCTGTCTCCATCCCAGAAAACCATTCCACTATGGTCACTGCTGACATGGGTGAGTCTTTGCAACCTCCGGCCAAGCAGTAGTTTAGTTTCTGGGTTGCAGGAAAAACTCTAGAAACACATGGCAGCCTGAGTTAATATTTTTATTCAAGAGGTTTGGTGAGTGGACGAGCACACATTCATTTTAATCCTTTGTTCACTACCTTACTGGGCACAATGAACTAGAGAGCTAAGTTAGTGTTCTTCTTTGAGGACTCAAAGATGTGTCATCTCTACTTGATCAGTCAAGAAGCCAGAAGCTGGGTTAAAAGACTGTCACAGTATCCCTAGTTATAGTTCCTTCAAAGCTGCAAGGGTGGGAGTGGAAAGGGCAGAATGAGTGGTGGAGCTTTGCAGTGGAAGAAACCGAGAGGGTTTTAAAAAAATGTGGTGAAAGAAGGAGGAATCCAAACTATCTTCAATATGTTGATCCAAAGAGTCTAAGAGGATGATTGTATTCCTTGGTAAGAGATTTGACTGAGAAACCAATTGAGAAATAGTTAATATTGTGTTTGAACTAGTAGAGAAATAGCCAAGTGGAGATCTCTGATGCACAGTGTTTTAAACTGAAGATCATGTCCTGTTACTGGGTTTTGGAATTGGACTTATAAAGTTTTTGAGAAATGAAAGCAAGTGGGAAAGCAGTAGAGTGACTTTATTGTTTCATGAAATGTGTTTGCTGCATGCCAAATAGCGTGAAAGTCAGAGTTGAAGTCTTGTCAACCACTGGTCAGTTTGGGAATACCTGTTGGATTCTTGAGACAGACTGCAATTGAGTATTTGAAATTGTCCAAGCCTAAGTAATTTCTGTGATTGAATGGATGTGAAGTTGGAAGAGTAGAGCTTTTCATGTCTTTGGAGATAGATGGTAACAGGTAGTGACAAGGTGGAGGACGAACAAGGAAAAGGATGAGAAATATATTGAGTTTTCACAGAACTGAAAACTGAGCTGGAAAGCAAGATTGTAGTCAACTATGTGTACATATGTTTAATTATACAGCCATGTAAGTGCTGTAACATCATGAACCATGGTGCCATGAGACTATCAAAGGAATTTGATTTAGTCCAAGGTTCTAATCTTGATCTAGGAAGTAGCATGTGAACTAAGATTGGGAGAGCCTGTGTCATTTAAACAAGCAAAGGAAGAGTGAGGGTGCTTAATGAGGATGAGTAATATATTCAGGAAGATGAGGAATCATTGTGATGTGAAAATAAAGGCTAGAGAGATAGGCAGGAGCCAGATCACTTACAGTCTTGAAGAACATGTTGGGGTCGTTAATCCAAAGACCTATAAGAAGCTGCTAAAAGATTTAACGATGGGGGGAGACATGAGATGATCAGTTGGACTGTACATCACTCCATATTGTGGAAAGAAAATCCATAGATCAAGAGTGTGTTGGGAAACCTAGTTAAGAAATCATGAGAAAAGTCTAGACAGGCTGGATTGTTGCTAGGAATAGAATAGTGACAGTTGAGATGTAGAAAAAAAGATGGTATAGAAAATATATGAATTGGGCAAGATTTGCTTGAGAACTGGAAGCAGAGGTGTGAATGTGAGTGTCTCATAAGATTCTGATATACACTGGATTTTAGTTATACAGTACAGGATAACTATCCTACAACCAACAGACCGAAAGGAACAGGAACACACACTTTGTTACCTGTTAGTGAGACACTTTGCCTTAGTGGAGCTGCCATGTAGACCCCCAGTGGAAGAGGAAGCTCTTAGCCCTCATATGACTGATGAACTATGGGGGCACCCCGCACTGGAGGAGCAGGATAGGTAGGAGAAGGGGTAGAGGGTGGGAGGGTGGGACTGAGAAGGAAGGAGGGAGGGAGCTGTGATGAAGATGTAACTTGAAGTAGTAAATAAACGTAGTAAATAAAAAGACTCTGGTGTACACAGTACATGAGTGGTAAGACCACTCACCAATGTGGGAACATGATGGGAAAGACCAGCTCATTTACTCTCTGTTTCATTCTATTTTTCATAGGGAGAGAAGGAAGAGACAGGTGGAGATTGTCTGTCTTTTGGCAGTCATGAGTTTGAGGTGTTTTGAGATATCTGGATTATAGATGCTTAAGATCACGATAGATATTGAGATTTAGAAGTCAAGCTGATATCCTAGCCTGTACTACAGGACAACCCACAGACCCAAAGAGACAGGAACCTAGCATAACTATCCTATGAGAGACCCCGCCCAGCAGTGGATCAAACAGATGCTGAGACACCTAGCCAAACATTAGGTGGAGCTCTGGGAGGAAGAATAGAGGGATCTGGAGGGGACAGGAACTCCAACAGAACCAACCAACCAACCTAGGCCCCTAGAGGCTTACAGAGACTACAACACCAACCAAAATAGCAACAACAACAAAAGCATATATAGACTGGACCTAGGCTCTTAAACACTTATAGATGATAGGCAGTGTGGTCTTCATGCAGATGCCTTAGCAAGTGGAGCTGGGTGGGGGAGCTGTCTCTAACATGGACTCTGTTGCCTGTTAGTGGAACACCTTACCCTAGCTGGGCCATCTTGTTGGGCTCAGTGTAAGAAGAAGCTCTTAGCCCTCATGAGACTTGATGAACCGAGGTGGGTTGATATGTAGGGGGTCTCCCCTCATCTGAGGACAAGGATACAGGGGAGAGGGGGAAGAGAGGCGGAGGGGTGGAGAGGAGGGAGGGGCTGCGATGGGGATGTAACTTGAATAAATAAATAAATAAATAAGTTTTAAAAAAAATAAGTCAAGCCAAGTGTCTGGAGTGCAGAATACTGGTTGGGAGACATCAGATTGTGTTTGAAGCACCAACTGATCTGCAGATAAATGAACTCAGTTGCACTTTGAGCCTTTGAGTCACAGCTAGTAGCAGTACTCAGCAGGAGACTGGGGCAGGGATGCTCCTCAATTCAATTTCAGGATAAATGAATAGTCTCAGAAAACCTCAGAGTGTATGAGTGCCTGTGCTGACTTCGTTGATGCGGTATTTTTCCTTCTTTTAGTATAGTGAAATTCTGGATCACGTTGTTATTTGCATGACTAACTATCCCACTAAACTCTACTAGGTAGTTGTGTGCTATTTGTTTCATCTCCTAGTCCTAGGGCCTGTCTTGCGGCATGTGTTAAAAGATCCTATTGGAGTGAATGAATAAATGTGTCTATTGGCCTGTCTGTCAAAGATGTTGGAAGAACTGAGGTAAAGGGGTATCTTGGTGTTAAGATCTGATGGGCAATAAGTGCTCAGCAATCTGAAATTCTGAGGAGGCAAATATGGATTTAGCCACTTCAGTCACTGAGGAGTGTTTTAAGTGAAACCAGCTTAAGTCATACAATATGCACAAGAGTAAAAATGCTGCTTCCAGCTTAGTAGTTGGAAGATAAAATCTTAGGTCTGGGTTCAGGTCACTTTGCTTTGTGCTGTCTCCCTCAAATAAATCTGAGCCCAGGGTCCAGACTTAATGTTACAACACACACAGCCATCTGCCCGCAGTCAGCCTTTGGGCAAAATATCTCACATGCTAAATTCATAGCAGCGTTCTAATTGTCTAGACTCAGCAGCCTCTTATTCCAGACTACAACTTGAAGCCACAGGCAGCCAAACAAATTCAAACAGCCAACAATGTCCCTGTCACTGCAGAGGACCAGTCCTACACTGACCGACCCCTACATTTGTTTCTGTCCAATTGTATCTTATGAAATTAATAGGTGACCCATAGTCTGACAGAGTCACATAATTGAGTTTGGAAAAGGCAAACACAAACGCACTTCAATGGGCTTCTCTCCTGGGAGATGTCTCAGAGCTTCTGACATGACAGAGCATCTGTCACAGATTCCCCAAGGCAAGAGCTCACAGTGTCTGTCTGCATGGTGAGGCATCTCCATTTTCCTTCATCATTCATCCCAAGTGCTTTCTTCCACCAACTGACTTGGAAATGTTAGTTAATTGTACTGGTAGAATCTGTCCTGGCAGTACTGAGCCCTGTAGGAGCATGGCCTCTGCCAGGTGTCAGCATGCATGCCCTGCTTACCCAGAGGAGCCTTTAGTCATCTGTCTTCTAAACCCAGTGTGCTGTGTTGCTGTGTTAGGTACTGGGGTTGCAAACCCACTGTGTGCTGCATTAGGTACTGGGGCTGTAAAGCTACTCTGTGCTGTGTTAAGTACTGGGGCTGCAAACCTACTGTGTGCTGCATTAGGTACTGGGGCTGCTAACCCACTGTGTGCTGTTAGGTACTGGGTTGTAACTCCACTGTGTGCTGCGTTAGGTACTGGGTCTGAAAGGCACATGTTCTGCCATCTGATGGCTGCATTCCTACATTCAGATCTCTTAAACCTGGGCTGACATCCAGACTCCTCACCATGGGATCCCCTGAAGCCTGGAGCTCCTGCTACCACCCCTCCTCTCCTCTCTGTCTTCCACCACTGATCACACTCCCCCGTCTCTTACTGTCCCTCTAATCTGACTAGATTCTGCCCTCCAGAGTGTGTGTGTGTGTGTGAGAGCTGTCTCTTCTGTTGGGAGTGCCCCTTGCTACAACACACATACAGCTTTCTCCTTTATTCTGGTTTCCTTCTCAAGTCTGCAGCATGGCTCTTCATGACATCATCCCCTCCCCAGCACCTGGCACTGGCTGTGGAAAGACTGTGTTTGTTTTTATTTCCTTGCAGATCGCCTGTCCTCGCCTCATGCTAGAATGCAGGCTACATAGGGCATGGAATTTGATGACATTGTACGCCAATCTAATGGTGCTCAAGGACACATCAAATATCTGAGGAGCAATGGATATTGTCCTGTCTGTCATCACAAGTCTTTCGAGGATGTGGATAGTTCGATAGAAAAGACCCACAGTGGGGTTGGGACCTGGGAGGAAACTTCCTAGAAGTTATGGCTGTGTGGATACTTGAGGATCAAATGGGAGTGCTGAGGTTAAGGAGGAGTCAGGTATGAGAGGGTTCTCCATTGAGTCCTGGAAGAAGGCAGGCACTTATGGGACAACTTGGCAGAGCTCATTAAACTGCAGCACAGAGTATAGTCAGTGTGTTTGTTGACTGGAACTGGCTGCCTGCCTCTTCTTCCTTTGCCATTTTCCAATTAAATTGCTTCAATAAGGTAAAAAGCTTCCATATATAAACACCATTATAGGAAATCATTAAAAAGCATCCATTTCATTATGGCTGCTATATCTGTGAACCTGCATTAGGAACCCAGAGGTTTCCTCAAGCTGGATTTTTTACATGCACTTTGCTGCAATGCTTTTGCTGGTTTATAAAAACAAAAGCAGAAAGTCATCTGTTTACTTCATCAAAACCCTTTTTCTTTTCCTGGCAATCACCACCTGCCAGGGCCTGGCTCCCGTTCTGTGCAGTGGCTCCTGAGTCCTGTCCTAGGGCTGGAGGACCAAATTAGCAACTTAGGCTCTGGATTACCCCAGCCATCAAATAAAGGAGAAAGTTCCCAGCACAGTGCATGTGAAAGTGATTCCTATTCTTTTCAAACCTTGTCACACAGTTGGTTAGAAAGTGAAGGTGACAACAGAACCAAGGTTGGAATCATCATTTGGAATTTTTCTTTTCTATATCCAGTAACACGTTGGAATTTGCAGATGGATATGGCAGCCTGGGGGCTTTGATCATAACTCTGTGTCAGGCTTTTCGTCCATTCCTGTGACTGGTGCTCAGCTTGGAAGAAGCCCTGGAGCCTCAGCAGGATAGAAAAGTTTAAGGAAGGAAGGCAAGCCACTTGTCTCAGCTGAGGGGTAGTTCAGTTTTCATGTCTCTGTGGACACCTTTGCTCTGAATGCCTCTTTGAACAGTACAACATGCCTGTAGTTGCTGTTGCAGCTTCCTGATGTCCTTTGAGGTCTCGGTGCTGATGAGGGGAATTATGGGAGTAGCTGTGTGATCATGCTCAATTGACCTAACTATGCTGGATATTGTAGTTGGGTGAAATTTTGCTCATCTCAGGATGGGAAGCAACACTCACCAGCCAAATTGTGCCCGTGTGGCAACAGGAAGGAACACGTGTGTGTGCCCAGGCTTACCGCTTCACATGTGTGTAGTGTCCCCTCCAGCAGGCTCCTCTCATGGCTTCAGTGATGAAGTTGCTAAGCCTCACTGGAGCTGTTGCTTGTAAAACAGCGTCTCTGATCAATGCAATCTCATGTGACTAGTGAGGGGTTCTGGGTTAGTTTTTTGGAGAACTCTTTTGAGTTCCAGTGAAAGATGGTTACTTTGCTGGAAATCAGTGCTGTTCACACAGGAAACCTTGCTTGCTGTTGTGATCGGTGGTAGTTCCCCTTAGTGGGAGTCATTTTTGGAGGACAGCCAAGGAGGAATTTACACACGAAACCTGGCTTTTTGGCATGGCTGCAAACATGAAATACGTTGAATGTGAAAGTCAGATTGTCGTGGCTTACTGACTGATGAAGTCTAATGGCTTCAGAAAAAAAAAAAATTGTTTGAAAGTGTCAAGGAGTAGGGGCCACCATAAGAATTCTTCCCAGAGTAGCCTTTACAACCATAAGGCTGCTCTGGAGAACCTAGCTTCCTGGGGTGGCTGGGTTGGCTGTCTTCCCTCAGCACTAGTCAGATTGCCTGTGACCTGCATTGGAAACTTTGAGAAACCAGCTCCCAGGACCGCAGTGCTAGACTGGACTAAAATTAGTCTGAAGAGTTGATGTAACAGGGTTGAGTCTTGCCTGCCACGACTTCTTTTCAATTAGTTTGGACAATTTAATTTTTCTCAAGAGGCTTGCAGTGAGGGTCACCCTGAGGTCCAAGACCAAAATGTGACTTTGAACACCGATTCACTGGATGCCTTATTAAAGTGACCTTTTCCCCAGAGACCAGAGCCTGATCAGTCAAGAACTGTGTGTATTGATATACAAAAATCTAAAGTTACGAAAACATCTTTGAATGCCATATTCTGCAGATCTCTTGAGGTTTTTGAAGAGGCCCTATCTATCTCTTATATTAGGGTAAGCAGATGTTGCTTGTCTCTTGCCAGTTTATTTCTGATTAGCTTAGAAAGTAACTATAATAGGCTGTCATAGTACCTAACTGAATGACCAGCTTGCATAACCATTAATTTGCATTTCTTAATTACCCTAAACAGTTTATGAAAATTAGTAGTAAAAGGCCGAAACATCACATTTCATTTTTTTCTTTACCTCCTAACCCTTCCATCCCATTTCTCTGGGGTGGGGTGTCCTTATATAACAGTCCCTAATATTAGTTGAGAGGTCGTATGAGGGCCAAGAGCCTCTTCATTCATTGGGGATCTATGAAGCAGTACCATCAGTGAAAAGTGTCTCATTGCCCGGGAGAGAGAACTACTAAACAAACAAACCAATAAGCATACAATAGATAAAAAAGACTAAAATATAGAAAAATAACTCCTGACAGCACCCCCTATTCTCCTCCAAGTAGAAGATGAGCATCGAAGAATCTCCAGTGGGAGATGATTGAATTAGTCGCAAGCCTATCTCTTGGTAGGAAAAGCCCCTTGCCCCAACTGTAGACAGAATGCTGTCCAAAAAGGACAAAACCTGGAAGCAGGTAAGTCGACAGCCTAGCTCTGCCAAGACAGGGTAGGTAAGTCTTTCATAACCCCTGCTCTACAATCAATGTCTGTCAGAGAAACGGGGCCAAATGACTGAAGATCGATGCTGTAATGTATGGAGAGAAAATGGGAACTGTCCAGGCAGCCACAGGTATGTCATTTCATAGTTTGGGAAGCTGCAGGCCCTGTACTTCCTATAAAATCAGATATATTTATCCCTCTCAGGTCTCTGAGGTGGTTGAAGAACAGATAGCTAGAGTCTCATAATTTAATTTTGAGTTGTTTAGGAGTCAAGAGAGTGTTATAGATCTAAGAAGATACTTTTAAAATTGTGTTGCAAGTTAGTATGAATGTTGAGTCAGATATAGACCTTTAAACTCATGGAGATGTTTAGATAGTAGAATGTTAAAGTCAAATACCAAATACATATGGACTGGTCATTGGGAATGTACGTTAAGCCATATAACCCTCATAACTGTGGCCTAATTACCTCTGTTGTACTGTATTGTATTTGTTATTATAAGAGAAAGAGCCATTTGTTGGACTGAAAGGGGGGAACTGTAGGGGGAAATAAGATATACCTTAAACTTAAAAGAAAAAAAAGGGAAGAGGATGGGGGGTTGAGGGTGGGAGGGTGGGACTGGAGGGGGAATAGGGAGGGGACTGCAATTGAGATGTAACTTGAAGAAATAAAAAAATAAAGGAAAAAAAAAGAACTGTGTGTAAGGAACTGGAGAGTTGGCTCAGTGGTTAAGAGCACTTGTTCTTGCAGAAGTCCTGGGTTCAAGTCTCACCCACACTGTGCCTCACAACTATCTGTAACTCCATTTCCAGGTGTCCAACACCCTCCTCTAACCTCACCAGGTCCCACATATGCACTGTGGTACACAGACATACATGTAAAACAAAACACCCATACACATGCAATAAAAATGAAATAAAACAAAGGCACGTGTATAAACGTTAGCAAGGCTGAGTAACTGAAAGGGCCACCAGAAGTCTTTCTAGACTCTTCCTTGTAGAAAACACAGTTGAAAGCAGGAGAGGTTGTCACTCTGCTTCACTGTGCTGTTCCTCTCACAGTACATTTTCAGCCTCCTGAAAGGAGTTGGGCGTGAGTGGAGTGGAGTGGAAAGGTAGTGATCTTCCCAGTTTACTCAGGACGAGGACCCACCGTTGTAGGGGTTATGAATTCCTCTTTTATAATAAGCATTCCTTGTTTCCTAAACAGACTATATCTCTTTGGGTTGATTTGTGTTTTCCTTGGTTGAAACTCATGACATGTTTTGCCTTAAAACCAGACCAGGCTCTGAAAGCCTGTTTAGTCTGTACTGGAAACAAAATCCAGGCCCTTGCTGGTATTCCCACCCCTACAGCCATTGTGGGGAGTGTGCTTGCTCTAAGAAAGTATTTCAGATTGCTGACGCTTGTTCGATAGAGCATGTGTGTATATAAACATACGCACAGACACCCTTTGAGTGGAGCTCTGGAGCTGCCATGGGTGATTAGCATTGAAAAAGGACCTTTTCCTTTCAGTGTGTAGTACTCAGTTTGGGAGTAGATGGAGGTGATCAGCCCAGGGACCTGTGACCTTCCAGGCACAGTGAGAGCCTAGAGTTCATCTCAGAACAGGCTTTCCACAGTAAGTCTTTAGAGTTTCTTCTTAGAGGACTAGGGGGCAGTCCTAAAAGACTTACCTTTCAGATTGCCAAAACTTCACCTCCTGCTATGCTACAGGTTTCCTCCATCCTCTGCAGTGCTGGGGTTACTATGCTGTTCAGCTATTCTGTTCAGGTGACTGATATTTACGTAATATGGTGAAATGTAAAGTTGGAGCCATTGTTCGCATATCTATCACCAGAGCCTTGCTTTCCAGGAGGCATTGCCAGTGCTTTTATTTCTGAGGTTTGGGATACACATGTCCTAGAAGGGACACCTAGGGCAGCTGGCCTGGCCCACTACAGAGGGAGGCCTCATGCAGCTGCTGCTTGGTGTTCCTTCTGCCTTCATATTTACAACCATATCTGCTGTTTCACAGAAACAGCTGTCAGAAATCTAAAGTGGCAACAGCAAATATGAAAAACGAATTTTGGCCTGGTAAAATGTTGCTGAAGTAGAGTGAACATAAAGCCTCCTTTTCACTGAGAAAAGAAACACAGAAGTGAGACACGGCAGCAGCACTAGTAGCTTGCTGTGCTCAGGACCCCCCAGCCTGAATGTGTCTGTGTGTGGTAGGTTCACTTGCTAGGGACTTGCCCTCCACCGAAAGGGGAATCTTTGTAGTGGGATTTGTGTTAAATCCAGACCTTCGAGTATCTACACCTTGCAGCTCTCTTGGTTAGGACGCTGCCGTACTCTACTCCCCAACATTTTATTTTGAGAGATTTGAAATATAACAAAAATGGTAAAAGGAATGCCCATGAACTGTTAGTTTATATTTACCACTGAGGGATGTACAGTCCATGTTCACATTTTCCCCAGCTGTGACATGAAGGTCTTTTGTTGTTTTGTTTAATCCAGATCTAATCAAGGCTCACATGCTCTGTTTGCTGACAATGCCTCTTACCACTCCAGCCTTTATCCTAGGACAAGTTGCTGGTATTGTGTAAACCAGTGCCATGCCACCTTATTCTGAGTGGTGACTGCTTTCTAATTAGATTACAAGTTAATATTTTTAAATATGCAAGAACATAGGTAGGTGATGGTGTGTCCCCGTGGTCTTTATGAAACTCGAAGAAGTTCCCAGTGTCATCTCCATTGTTGGTGATGTTTAGATATGTTAATACTATGTTGGCATGCTTCTTGTAAGTCCTCGAGTCTTCAGTGAGTACAGGTAGTACAGGGGCTTACGCAGGTGTCTGTGGACACCTCTCCTTGCCATTCAGACTCGGATTCTATTCTATAATTTTTATGTATTTGTTTTTTTTCTGTGGAGTGACAGCAAGACAATATCAGTCTCTTGGCTTTAGCTTTGGGTCTGTGGAAGGATCAGAACTGTTATACGCGAATAAAGCACCACACACCTCTTCATGTACAGTTTGTATTGATGCTCAAAGTATTTGCATCTTTCTTCTTCCTTTTGTTTTTTTTTTTTCTGTAGCACTAAGGATTGAACCTGTGTCCTTTCATGTTTTAAGCTGTTTTCCCAGCCCCATTTATGCACTTAGATTGTTTTGTGCAGCCAGTCAGTACAGAGGCATGGACCCCATGTTGTCTGTAGAGGAGGTCCCACATTTTAGCCTAGTAGACTAGCACCCACTTCTGTTTGTTATCCTACCTAACGTTCACTGTAGCTAACATCTCTTACCTCACTGAAAGCTTTTTACCTCAGAGATCCTAATTGAAGACCTTTTCCCATTTGTAATCAGTTACTTGATAGATGTTACATTTGATGATACTTGATTAACAAATAGAGAACAAAAACAAGACACTTTTGAAACTTGACCTTAAACAAGTCTTTCATTTATTTTATACTTTGAACCCATCCTCTGTTTATCAACTACCTATTCCATGCTCAGTACTGTGAATGTCTAGGAATGTATTGTTGAGTAAAAACTGTCTTTGCTCCCGGGGCTGGCCTTACAAGGGATTATGGGAAATCTCCATCAGATACATCCTAGAAAATGGAACTTCAGGGCAAAGGTTTCATAAAAGACCCATAGGAAAGAAAACCAAGATACTTCTAAATTAAACTAATACCTGAACACTTACTGTAAGGCAAATGCAGAACCCCAAATATGTACACATTTTTAGTCTGGAATCATGTTTTGGAATAGATTCATATAAGAAAAAAAAGACTACTCAGAATGAGGCAGACAAGGGAAGTGTTTTTGACATTGAACTCATTTATGTGGGTTAGGATTTTTAAAAACAACACCATTTTTAAACACCTTTTGAAAATGAGCCAATTCTGCTTTTTAGTTTTGATGTCAATTCTGGTTACAATTTACTTGGTTCTGAGAGAGAAAGAAGAAGTCTATTCACACACTAGGACATGTCTAAGCAGGCTACAATGCTTGTGAGGGTAGATGTCCTCTTAACATGCTTGTGAGAGCTCTAAGCTATATGGGCCTTCCTTTAAAACAGTGACAGGACAATCTAAGTCCCTAAATCAGTGGCTTTCAACCTTCCTAATGCTGCAGCCCTTTAATATAGTTCTTTGTGTTGTGGTGACCCTCAATCATAAAATTGTTTTCGTTGCTACTTCTTAACTATAATTTTGCTAATGTTATGAACTGTAATATAAATATCTGTATTTTCTGATGGTCTTAGGCGAGCCCTGTGAAAGGGTCATTCGATCTTCAAAGGGGTCGAGATAAAGAGGTTGAGAACTGCTGTCCTAAGTCCTCAGGAAAGTCGAACCCAACTATCTATTCTCCAGTCACTACAAGAAGTCTGTCTGGGGAAAGTTACATTTAGAGAAGAGAGAAAAATGGGGAAGCTTCACACCCCAGCAGAGGTGGACATTCACCAGTCAGGCACACACAGCCTTGGTACACCATGGACATACAGTGTAAAATCAAGGTGGTGTTGTTGGGAGGGGGTGAGTGTCCGGGTGGTGTGAACGTCTGGGGCAATGCGAGATCAGATTGAGTATGGGTTGGGGTGGGAGCGGGCCATGATCCCTTCTATTGCCCCACTGGATACAGCCACGTTGGCTGTGGTTAGTTTCCCTGGGACACAGGGAACATGGTGGGTCCAGGAGAGTGCAGGCACAGTTTGAGAAAGCTATCTCCAGTAGGGGCGAAATCAAAATCATAACAGCTCTGAGACAGCTTTATGTCACTATGCTCTTATATCTCCCATGGTCCCCTAAAATCTACCAAAATCCCACATGCTCCACAGATAGGTGATGGCCCCCTCTTTTGAACCATGAGAAGTATGGACAGAACCTTCAGGCACAGACACACTTTATTGACTGGGATTGGGATGCTGGCTATGCTACATGGGAAAAAGGTGGGCT
This sequence comes from Lophiomys imhausi, assembly GCA_907164525.1. Classification (NCBI taxonomy): domain Eukaryota; kingdom Metazoa; phylum Chordata; class Mammalia; order Rodentia; family Muridae; genus Lophiomys; species Lophiomys imhausi. The sequence continues at coordinate 8,145,735 of CAJQZJ010032362.1, read as the reverse complement.
TACCTGCGACCACTTGTTACAGGGAAGGTAGGCCTTTGGGGTGTATCCACATGAACCAGAGGGAGAGCTGCCGGAAGCAGGGAGAGAACTGAACCCCACACCTACTGACCTAAGTTCAGGAGGCCTTTGGCCTGGAGGCTTCCAGGGTCTGGGTCCACTCTATCTTACTGTTCCCAGCTACACATCTTTGGAGCCACACCCAATGCTAGCCAGCCTTATACAGAGGCACACGAGTGTGCACATTGACTAGCCGCTGCCTGGGACCTGATCCCTCACTCTGGGAGGCCCACATGGACTCACAGAGCCTTCTGATGGGCACAAAGCCAGGATCCTCCAGGGACACCCAAACATGGACACACCAGCTCTGATGTATCAGCTGCTGACTGCCTTGAAGGTTGATATGCTGGGTCTAGCACTTACAGACCTAATAGTCCAAGAATAAGTTGCATAAATACAAGTATACATTGTAATAAATTTTGAATGGTAACAATAAATCAAAACTCACTTAAAGAGAAAAAGGAATGCTTGAGACAGTGAAGCTGGCCAGGTGTGTACACACATCTTTGGCTGTAACTGTCTGGTTTGGACCCTCTACTCAAAGGAGGGGTCTGTTCTGTTTATTCTTCTGTGTCCTGTTAAAGAAAATTAAATATCAGAGGGCCAAATGCTTAGATTATCCGAGTTTAGCTCTCCTGAGAACTCTCTCCACTGAAGGTTACTGTGAGAGGAAGCCATGAGATCTGCATCTGCCTGACCCTAGGTGAGGAGACACAGTCTCATCGCCATGAGACATGTGAAGTCCATGTTCCTAAGTTCTTGCAGATCTATTTCCAAACACACATTGTCTCTCTTATGAAACTGGAATGCTTCCTCTGTTCTGACAGGAGATAATTCCCTTTTTCTCTGCCTGCCAGAAAGCTCAGGGCGAAGTAGACAAAACCAGCCCTGCAGCTGTACTGTTCTGGATTTGCTTCCAAAGCCTTCCTCCCTCGTCCCTCTTGCCTGCCGTGCTTCCCTGTTATTTGTAGCTGCTTGTCAAAAGCTGCCCCAGTTTTGTTTTGTTTTCATGGAATGGCATAAATAAGCCATATTAAAGAATGTATTTTCAACACAGAGAGAGATAGAGAAGAGCCATCAACTCCCCTCCTCTATGTAAAGGATAGCCTTCCTAAAGTCCCCTTCATGCTGCCCTTCCCTGGAGGTCCCTGAAGTGTGAACAAGTTGCTAGTTCTAATCAGTTGCTGAGGTCTCCTGTATCTTTTTCTCTTGTCCCTCCAGTTCACCCCACCCCATGCATTTTTTTAATGAACAGCCCCTTAGCTTCCTTCTGAACCAAGCATAAACTTGAAGGTGATGTTTTCTATTTCCTCCACACTTGTTAGCCTTTATATTCCCAGTTCATATACTGAAATATGTTTATTATTTTTGTTGTGGATATATATATATATATATATATATATATATAAAATCATAATATACAACATGGTAAACGTTTTTAAGTGAATAGTTCAGGGGTTTTAAGTGCATCCATAGTTTTCCACCCATCACCACTCTCCTTTTTATTCTCTAATCCCTGCACACACCAAACAGTAACTGCCTGATATACCCTTCCCAACCTCTAATCTGCTCTTGGTCTCTACACTTTTGCTTCTTCTAAACAGCTCACAAAAGTAGAACCATATATTTGTCCTTGGCTTATTTCATGTAGCATAGTGTTTTTGAAGTTCATACACATTCCAGTCACAGAACTAGCATGCAAAACTCTTACTTTCTCAGGGTCCTTTCAGAGTTAATATTCCCCATTCATTTGCTCTCCGTTGACTCTTCTGGTATTAACAAGCAAGGCAGTATGCAGGCTTGTGAGTGTATGCCTAGAGAGCCCTGTTTTGGGTTGCAGGAGTTGGTAACATGGCCCTGGCCATAGAAAAACCTCTGCCATGGTTCCTGTTCTCACCAACCCCATGTAGCTTGGGTGAGTGAGCAAAAGTTCTCAAGCTGAGACACTCCTGTGAAAGGCTTTTTTTTCATCTGCCTCTCTGGTGAGACTATGAAGATGTGAGTGACCCGGGTGTCATACACCTTACTACACTGTGAGGGGTGTTGACGTTGTTCTGCTGTATTGTGAATGCCACCTTACCAAAGGCCCTTCTACTTTGTCTGGAGCACCTTAATGTTGTAATTATTGTCTTTTCGTGCAGACTTCAGCTACCTCAGCCTTTTGTATTGAAGGCCCAGTTTCTGACTGGGGCTAGATTGTGCCAAATGAAGAAGTTTGTAATTATGTTAAGTGAATATGTGGATAAATGTGGGACCAGTTCCCATCTTCCCTGTCTGGAGGAATACTGGCAAAGGAGTGATGGTGTGGGATGGGTGCTTGGTGACATTACTCACTCCACCCCCCCTTCCCCCCCACCCCGCACCCTGCACATCTGTTCATGCTAGCCTGGCCACCTTCCCTTCCCTGAGTCTCCAAACACAGCACAATGGCAAAGAGCAGTGATTTCCAGGAGAGAATTAGGAGAGTGTGTATGAATAACAGCTTGGGGAGGGGCAGGCTTATCACCTAACAGGTACACATTTGCCTTCGCAAGATCAAAGAAAACATTTGTAGCTCTCCTTTCGGAGCAGAGGGACACAGACTGTTTCAAATGTTTCTTTGTTTGTTTGTTGAGTGTGGGTTCTCATGTACTCTAGACTGCCTCAGACATACTATGTAGCTGGGAATTACCTAGTGTGTCCACCCCTCCAGTGCTGGGCTTACCAATATGTGCTGGTATATCAGGCGGTGTATGTTCACTTAAATGTCCCTCTCCCACCACTCTCCTGACTAGACAGACTAGACACTCACTGGACAGTGTAACTCTGTGCTTTTCAGGGGAACATTTCCAGGCTAGAGGCAGGAAGTCCTGAGAGAAGGACTTCAGTGTTGGCATCATGCATTTGGAAGCCTCTCAGAATTGAGGACAGTCTTTTGTTCATCTAGGAACCCTGCTTTCAGACTGTGGTCAGGGCTCAGCCACTGTCTGACAACAGAATAATAAATACTGCCAGATCCCATGCTCTTCCTTCTGTTCCCCAAGGCCTGACCACCACCTTCTGTCTGTACTGAGAACTGTTTAACAGAGAAATCCAGCACAACTGGATGGACAAAGTGTGGAATGGCTGACTATAAGCTCCTTTTTTCTTAATCCTACTGATAAGCACTCACAGATCTGGGAATGTGTGTTCACGCAGCTCTGGATACCAGGGAACCTGGACCTGAGCATGAAGGTCATTCAGAGACTGGACTGTATGTTAACAGAAGGAGCTTCTCCATACTTGGACCTTTAGCCTCGATTTGGTGCTGAGCCCCTGTCTTTCCTGTCCCTGTAAACTGCTGTGATGAGTATCTCCCTTCCCCTCCCGGTTGTCAGCATCTCATGTGCATAACAAGGAAGAAAAGCTTAGGGTCAACGTTAGTGCTGACAGTCTCCTTTGCCAACTCAACTGTATAGTGCTGGTTTTTAACTCTTCTAAAATTGTTTTTGATTGTCCATCCTGTCCTATTTTGAGATGCAGCATTGAGGAAGATCAAAGTCCCTTCCTTCATAGAGCAGGTGTCTTTAGAAGGGAAAGATGATACACATCCATGTCAGATCAGATAGTGATGTTTGCCATAAACAAAACAAGATAACGGGCTGGAACTGGGCAGGGACAGGAGAGGGAATTCCCATGCTCCAGATAGGAGGATCTTGATGGGGAAGCAGCCTTTGAACTGGATGTTAAGTGGAAAGGAGTGTAGGCCGAGGAACATCTGGGATAGATCAGAATTTGGCATAGTCTAGTGGTGGAGAGAAGCCCTGTAGTAGGAAACAGCAAAGGCAACACAGGGAAGGGGAATGGAGGAGCAGAAGACCAGGCTAGTGATACATAGCCATCCTGCACATTAAAACCATCCGAGGAATGAAAACATTCTCAGTATCTAGGGCTCCACCCCTCCATAGGTGGAGATTTAATTGGTCTGTGGCGGGACCCTGGCACTGGCATTTTATAAATGCTCCCCAAGGAATTCCATGGTGCAGCCTGGGCTGAGGACGTGAGTCCTGGATATGCAGAATTTTTAAGGACCGTGGTAAGGAGTTTGATCTCAGTTTAGGGGTAAGGAGTAGGGGAAGTCATTGGGCAGTTTGCCCTAGGAAGGTGCCATAATTACCTTTAAAGAGTCTCTAACTACTATGAAGGGAGAGGAGATAGAAGTGATTAGAAGGACCACCTTGAGAAGTAATGGTAGCTTGGGGCACAGAGTTGTCAGCAGAGAGTAAGGACAGTTGCTCCATTTGGGGATGAGTTTTAGAGGTTGATGTTACAAGATGGATAGGATTTCGAATGTGACATAAAAGAAAAATCAAGGTTACTTCAGAATTGTCCTGGGCAACTGGCTGGATGTTGGGTTCCCTTTGCAGAGGTGAGAGAGATAGGAGGAAGAAATTTTGAGAAGCAGATGGAATCACCACATGCAGCGGGTTAGAGTGAAAGCCTCCTCCTGCTGGATTGCTCCCTGGGTGTGGGAAACCATTAGATGTTGAAGCAAATGAGGTTGGTTAAAATATCCTGAGAAATCTATTTCTCATAAATGCTGAGAATTTTCTTGAAGTGCTCCAAAGCTTAGCAAAAAAAAAAAAAAAAAAAAAAAAAAAAAGCAGTTGTCCATTTTCCATGTCAGTGCAGTGAGCCTGTGACCAGAAGAGAAATTGGGAAGATACCAGCTTCTTGCATGCAGGAAATATGCTGGATGTAGGAGAATGATTTGCTTTAGAAGACTGCAGTATCTTCCACACATAATTTGCTACAATAATTAAAGGCCATGATAATATATAGAATCCAGAACAACAGGTAAAAGATGGTTGATTCTTAAGGGGATTTTTGTTCATGCAAAGCTATTTTATAACATATATCTACCTCTTTTTCAATATTTATGATAAACTATACATACATTGTCCATATGTATTTGTAAATAGATTGTATATACTGGTGGAATTGGGTCTTGGGTTCAAATGTATATATTCCCGTAAGTTTATTAACTACATTTTGATGAATTTACATTATATATATAAGTCCCCAAAGTACTTATACAGAGAATTCAATATTAGAAATTGACATTGTGTATAATACGAAAACTAAAAATACTTGTTTAAATTGTATTTTCAATAAACTGATTGGACATCTGTTTAAGTTCAAATATCTTGTTAAAGATTTAAATGAGGTCTAAGTTTTCGAAATGCAGTATCTACAACAGGCTATCTGGTAACACGTCAAATGTGATCTCAGTGAAAGCCTTGGTATGTATATATGTAAATGTCCCCACTGTACTGTTAGAGCCTAACATGCCACTGTGGCTTGTTGGCAAGGAGCACTACACCAGTTTCAATGAAACAATGTATGTTTTAACTGAAGTAAAATAAATACTTGCTTAATCCTGAAAAAAAAAATATAACTACCTCATAATTTTCTTTCCTTGACCAGACCCTGGAGTCCAGGACTTCAGTAGTAACTGAGATTATTAGAATTGTTTACTTTTACATGGATAGTTATGGAATTTTTTTTTAAGTTTTTAATTCTCCCAGTAGAGGAAATGGATTAAATTGCATAGGCGAAGTGTTATCAGTTGATGTACAGGGGCAGGGGTCTTGGAGTTTTATTAAATACAAAATTTATTTATTTATTAATGTTCATTAGTGTTTTGACTGCATGTATGTCTGTGTGAGGGTGTCATATCCCCTAGAACTGGAGTTACAGACAGTTGTGAGCTGACATGTTGGTGTTGGGAATTGAACCTGGGTCCTCTGGAAGAGAGTAGCCAGTGCTTTTAACCCATCTCTCCAGTCCCTAAGTTCTGCTTTTTAATGTCTATCAGCACTGTTCATTCTGAATTTTTTTTTATTGTTGTTCAGCGAAGTTATGAGATCTTTACTGAACTTCTGGAATTAATGTTGATCTAAATGGCTGAACAAGAGAATTTGAATAGAGGTTTTTTTGAAGTCTCTTCTGGGGTGCTTTGCTTGTACTAGCAAAACTCAATGTGGTTGCCTTTGATTGGAAGGCAAGAGACTTCTGGGTGGCACAGGTATTTAGAAAGTGGCCAAAGTCTAAAACTCCTTAAGAGAAGGTTTGTATTGGCTGCAAGCCTCAGTTAGCAGCCGGTGTGATGAGACTGATTGATACTGACTTTGACAATGTCAAATCCATCGCTCCCAAATGCACCCCATGTAGCAAAAGCAACCCAGAGTGTTTGTAGCCAGTTTGCCTGTTTCATGGACTTTATCCTCATCTCATCTAAGATAATTGCAGTGACTTGAACTCGGAACTGCAGAGGGTGCTGACGGGGCTCGAGAGTGTTGTCTGCGGCAGGAAGAAAAGCAGCTGTAGCCTCTCTGTGGCCGAGGTGGACAGGCACATCGAGCAGCTCACTTCAGCCAGCGAGCACTGTGACTTGGCCATTAAGGTGAGCCTTCCACCCCCTCTGCTTGGCTGCCTGCGGGGAGGGGACGGAAGAGGGCAAACTACTTTCTTTTTTTTCAATATTTATTTAGTAGGCATACAAAGTTCTATATTGAAGTATATATACCAGCACAAAAGAAGAGGACACCAGATCTCATTATAGATGGTTGTGAGCCACCATGCCGGTGCTGGATTTGAACCCGGGTCCTTTGGAAGAGCAGTCAGTGCTCTTAACCACTGAGCCATCTCTCCAGCCCCCAAGCTACTTTCTTGACATAAGGTTTTCTGGAATACCTATTAGCCATTGAAAGTCATACAAGTATATTGAGCCATTGGCTAGAAGCAAGAGCCCTATAAACATTTGTTGGGCTAAATTGCTTCAGGGGGAAAAGGCATATCAACAAGCAAAGGGTATAGGCTTTGCATTAAAAAGGATGATTTACTTGGGAAACATTACATTATAGTAGCATTAAACCACATTATTTAGGAATGGCCCATCACAGTATTTTTTTCTCCTTTTCTTTTTGAGATAGAATCTCAAAATGTAGCTCTAGCTGGCCTGGAACTTGTACACCAAGGTGATCACAAATTCATAGAAACCCACCTGCCTTTGCCTCCCAAGTGCTGAATTAAAGGTATGCACCACCACACCTAGTCACCATAGTATTCTTATATTGCAGTCTGTGCTGTCCAAAGAGGGCAGGGATAAGGGTCTGGCTGAGTTACTTCATCCCCAGCCAATGTATCTGGGTCTCAGCCACACCTTTTCCCTTTTACTTCTGAGAGGAATTCACAGCACGTGCACACCCTCTTCTCCTTTGGAATAATGGAGAAGTCAAGCCCTTCTTGATCCTGAGCCTCCCATGTCTGTTACTTCACTATGGCTTAATGACCTTGCAATCTACCCTTCAAGTCTTACAGGAACTTATGCAAAGGGATAATGTAGTCCCAGGTTTCTGTCAGGAAGAATTCTGGATTTCCCAAGAGGGTGGACAGTACCTCTAGATGAATCATGAGATGGCATTTCCAGTACAGCTGCCTTTCCAGTTTTTTTTTTTTCCTCTTGATTTTAGATGGATAGGTGCTAGGATTTGGTGAGAGGAGAAGTGGTTGCTCACCCGTGCTCCTTTCTCTGGAGTCTCCCAAGTCCCAGATTGAATGTAATGCTAACTTGGGGTTGAGCTCCATCCTCCTTATTGGGGATGAGCAAGGACTTCTGGTAAGGAACGGTGGAAAAAGCAGAGTCAAACAGACTCTCTTGGATTTGAAAGGAGGGACAGCATCATGTGGGGTAAAAGGCGGCAATATTTGGGTGTCTATCTTCCTTGGAGAACTGGTGTGAGCACTTGAGAGTGGCTAGCACTATGTCTTTAGTGTTTGGACTCTTCTGTTTCTCATCACTATGCATTCTCTCTGCTCCTCCGCAGTTCCCCTTCTGCAGATGGCCTGGGCTCTCTGTCAAGGACAGTATGACTAAATAGTTCTCAGAGCAAGCAGAGAGAATCTTCCTAATTGTATTTGTCCTCCTGATCCTTTAATCGTGTGTTTAAGCTGGAATTTTTTTAGAAGAACTCTCTAAATAGTATTAAGATTTTCTTCTATTTTGTTCATATCCATCTTATTATCTGAGTAAGTTCCTGCTGTCTGAGGGACCACCTACAGGCCCACTCTTTCCTGTGTCACTGGAGTTTTATTTTTGTCTTTGCCATCTTGGAACTGAGCCTCATTCACACCATTTGAATTCTGATGTGACACCAAGAGTTGGAAATGGTGATGTGGCCTGCTGTATCGCTGAGCTGGCTCACGGGAGGCCTGTAATTTAGGAAACTTACAATTAGACACCCATGTGCAGCTTGCAACCTCGTGTTCATCCCAGCATTATCAGGGTCACTCACTGGCCTGCTGCCTGGATGCAAACTGACCTGTTCTGGAGTCCCTAAAGGAAGCCAACATTGTGTGGGCAACACACACAGACTCAGCACCAAGAAGGGACCCTGTTGTCCTTAACTCTGGGGACTACCGAGTAGCACAAACTGTAATGCAGGCAACTTGTAACCTCATCTGAGCCTGAGGAGAGAGAATGACCAAGGAGTGTCACTGGTGCATCACGCTCTCCACCCTCCTCCTGGGCTCACAGGCTCCTATGCCGCCTCTGTCTTTCCTGACCCCTTTCTCCAAGGGAGTTAGCCTGGCTTTGATGTATGACTGTGTTTTTTTTCAGACAGTTGAGGAGATTGAGGGAGTTCTTGGTCGGGATCTGTATCCCAACCTGGCTGAGGAGCGGTCCCGGTGGGAGAAAGAGCTGGCTGGACTGCGGGAAGAGAACGAAAGCCTGACCGCCATGCTATGCAGCAAAGAGGAGGAGCTGAACAGGACCAAGGCCACTATGAATGCCATCCGTGAGGAACGGGACAGGCTCCGGAGAAGGGTGAGCACGTAGCCAGGCCTGGCTTAAGTCTGCGGGTAGGATGGGTGGGGTGGGCAGGCAGAACCGAGGGAAGCCTGGAATCTTAGGGATCTCAGTCTTGGGACTCACTGGTTCTGAAGTAGTTCATAAAGTAGTTCAAAGTAGATCCTTGAGTCAGGCGTAGTGGTGCACACCTTTAATCCCAGCACTCAGGAGGTAGAGACAGGTGGATCTCTTTGAGTTGAGGCTAGCCTGAGCTACAAGAGAGTTCCAGGAAAGCCAGGGCTGTTACACAGAGAAACCCTGTCTCGAAAAACCAAACCAAACCAAACCAAACCAACCAACCAACCAACAAACAAAAGTAGATCCGTAGGGATAGAGCTAAGATTATAAATACATTCTTAGGAATCCTAATTCTGAGAAACAGTAAAAGTATGTCAGGGAAACAAATCTCAATCAATTCCACTGGGATGTGCGTCTTCCACTAGCTCAATTAAAATATTCTGTTAAGACAGCCTAATGATATTTTTATAATTGAAAAACATAGAAATTTTGTCTTAGTTCCTTCTTCATATTTTTCTTTAATTCTATAGTAGCTCCTCTCATTTATATTGAATAATATAAATGTCTCTTTTGCAGACTATTATAACTACATGTGTATGAGTGCCTGTGTATTTGGGTACATGTATATATACATATACATTTGTGTAGTATGCACATATGTGGGTTTGCACAGGTTTGTGTGAGAGAGTTGCAGGGTGTCCTTGTATCCCCAAGAGGACCCAAGTTCATTTGAGAACTACAGTGACAGGGCCTATTTCTGTCACTGAAGATGCTGATGCCCCAACATTGAAGCATTTACTTGCACTAACTTTTCCAAAGATGTATGTCCACTTCCCAGAGCCCACAAGTTCTTCTTTGTCTGGCTATGGCTTTGAACCATGATTGGACTGAGAGTGGAAGGATTAATTCTTCTATCAGAAACAGGAGGCTTCCTTTACTCTTTGTCTCAACTGAGGTTGCTCTGTAGACATCCTCTGACTTGTGAATCTGCACATTAGGTTGAATGACAGGTGTCCAGTAGGTTCATGGACCATTAACATTGCTGTGCCTCCTTAACCTGGGAAGTAGCTTGTTCCTCAAGAAGGTGGGCATATATAAATCGTTCAGTTTTTTAAAGATCTATTTTTATTATTTTAATTATGCATATGTGTATTTACCTGTATGTGGGTATTTGCACTTGAGAGAGTACAGATGCCTCCAGAGACCAGAAGGTGTTGGATCCCCAGGAGTTTGAATTACGGTAGCTGTGAACTGCCAGACATGGGTGCTAGGAACTGAATTCTGGTCCTCTGGAAGAGCAGTAAGTTAGTATTAACTTCTGAGCCATCTCTCTAGCCCCAGCCATTCTGTTTTTACTCTGTATGCAAATATTCTTAATTTTCATTGGGTGTAGATATGGAATAAATTACTACTTTTGAAGGTTGTCAACTCTGTCCCTCATTGTGTCTAACATCATAATTAAAGAGCCACTATTCTGCCTCTATCTAGACAGCATCTTTCTGAAGTCACATAAGCATGTTTCTAGAAACCAGCTGTATCAGACACATCTTGCTTGCATAAGGGGCTGTGAAACCTCCCAGTCAGCAAAGGCTTTATCTAGGGATCCTGATGAAGTTGACTTGGCATTGAGGCCTATTCTACCTGTAATTTCCTGGGTCACACTCCCAGTCTTTACAACTGATAGACTAATTAGGTGTGTGCTTGCTTTTACAGTATGCATTCTGATGGCTCATGTTTTGCAACATTATTGGTGGCCTTAGGTGTAACCACATATTATTGTTTAAAACAAATTTCTTTCTCTAACAAGAAGCACAAGAGAGCCCTTGGGTATACCTAAGAAGAAACAAAAAAAGTCAGTCTTCTTTTCATACAGAGTTTTTCAGAGCTCTAGGGGTCAGCACAAAGAGCACCATACTGTGGAGGTATGTAGATCATTTACCAGAGTCTCCAAAACAGACTGCTTGGACTTACAGCCTGATCTGCAAAGGTACTGCATGTCTCTGGCAAGATACATGAACTCTCTGTGTCCGTTTGCTTCATCGTGAATTAAGGGTAATGGTGTTACCTGATGCAGAAAGGTTAAACAATACTCATGAAATAGTTACACTGTGCCCAGCATACTAAAAATGCTTAAAATGAGTGGAAGTTGTTTAGAATAAAGTCAAGGTTTGAGTAGTATGGAAGATTTACCATTACACCTTCTTTTTGTCCATAAGAATCCTTAGGTTTCTGAATATCTCTAACCTGGACAATGAACAATTAAATATAAACACATGCACATCCGACTATATACACATTTCAGTCAAAATATGTATCATTTTTACCCAGCTGTTTGCACCATTGTTGTATTTTATGTAAACTTATAAAATGTGCATCTCATTTATCTTCAAATAACAAAATCTGAAGGAATGTATATTATTTCTTCAAACATCCTCTGGAATTTGTATATTTACCCCATGAGCTGGATTAACTTCTTTTCATTTCTAGATAACTGTGAACCTTAAAGAATTTTCTAGATGCTTTTGAAGGCCAATTTTGTAGACTTTAAATGCTGGAAGACTTCCACCATAACTCAGCATATGTCATTTCCCCGAAAAGGCATCTGTCTCTTGTGGTCTTCTGTTTGTGCGATCTGCAGCCTTGGAAAGTGGATAAGGCTCAATTCTGCTTTTTGTCTCTGTGAGTCTGTAGAGTATGATGTTTTGCTTTTCTGTGTCTGTTGCAGTTCTGAGAGCACAATTCATCAATGTGGCCTGAAAAGCAACTGGACCACAGTCTTTTCCTTTGCCCATCTTTATTGCTCAGACTTTGACCAGATCAATGAAGTTGGTGCTTGTCCCCTGCCCGTAATTAAACCAAGTGTTCTCCACGGGTCTTCTGAGCCTTGTTCAAGATTTAATTAAATTAGATCTTTACTGCAGTCAGTTAACACACTGGGCTACTTGGCAGAGCAGTAACTAAGGGCAAATTTTATTACTGGTCTCTGTTCATTATTAAATGAGATAATCATTTGCTGCTGAGTATCCTGTAATATAACCACTTATTTCCTCACACTTACAAAAGCAGATTCAATCTCAGGAAAGTAGAATTAATGACTCACGAAAGGAAACTCTCTGTTCTTTTATTCATTTGTACTTTTCATAAATGGTCAGTCTTCTCTGGCTAGGCGGGGATCACAGTGATAAACTGGATACAATCCCTAGCTTCAGGGATATTAGAGAGTTGTTGCAGTGTTATAGGTCATTGGGTACAGACAGCACAGAAGTACACATAAAAGAGACATGCATGTGTGGGTAAGATACAGTTTCTTCATACTGTTTGCACTTTTGACCTAAATTGCTTAGGTCAGCTGCCATGCAGCCAAAATGATCAACTCTTTCCCAAGTCTGTTTGGCAGAACAAGTATGCTGGAACCACAAAACCAGCGACTCCATGCCCCGCTGAATCATAGACCTGAAAGAAATTGACCACAGCAGTCCCTTTGGAAGCCTTATACTGAAAGTTGTTCAAGTCCACAGCAAAAGGTGGTGCTACCAACTTCTTATACTCTCCATTCTACCTGAGTCTTTTCTGTGTGTCTTAACTTGAATTACATGGATGCTTCGATGCTCTGGTCAGCACCAGAGTTGATGTTAACTAATAGACCCAGAATTTAGACTCTGGCAGCCTTATTTCAGGGTGTGCTTTTCACTGATTTCTTCCTTAAACTGTTTTCTTGGGTCTTCTCCCCACCCTCTTCCTCATTTCATTCTGTCCCCCCCCGCCTACAGACTGGCAATTAATAACTGTTCTGTTATGGTGACATAGCCATCATATTCCTTAGGTCTCAAAAGCTCCCATCCTCTGGCATCCTAAGATGGCCCTAACAAAATGATCTTAGGAGAAAGCTCTTTGTGGGTGTTACCGAAGGTGATGTGAGCCCAGTGGAACACTGCTGACGACGCACACTCCTTCCCAATTGTATGGTGGAGAAGCTTTAAGTGGAACCCCAAGCACAGCTCTTGTTCTACAACCTCTCTGAGAGTGGTTCCAAGGTCCCCTCTGAAGGTGTGCTCACATTTTGTGCTGAGGGAACACTGAAGTAATTCTTCAGTTGTCACACTTGTGTTTGACACTCTATCCCTGCCCTCGATGTACCTGGGAGGTTGCCCAGTGCTAACTCTTGATTATAAGGGGAAAAAAACTGATTAATAGCAATCTGGAAAGAAGTTAAGAGGGCAGACAGAACACTCGCCTTTTCTCCTACATAGCCATTTGGTAATCAGATCCTGGTACTTTCCTGGGCTGAAGACAAAGGAGAAGATAGCACAACTGCCAGACCCCAGAACTACAAAACAAAATTTGAGTTTTTCTTTCTTATTTTGTGGTCTGCTTCAATCCTCTCAAAATTTCTATTGGTGATAACATAACTCTTGTCAAAAATACTGTGTAAATTCGCTTCATAAGAATAAACCCATATTTTCTATACTTGGATTCTCATTTTATAGTTATTTGAAATCTCTATGAATGGTCATATAAAATCTCCACCAAGAGGAGGGTTCTTTGCCAAATTGAACCTCTTGGCTCAAAGAAGGCATCTTTGCATTTGGGGATAGACTGCCCTAAACATTATGTAGAGCTTTTCATGCCGAAGGGTCTCACCCTTCTGTAGCTTAGGAATTGTCTCTCCCACACCAGTTCTAATATATAGCAAAACCATGAATTACAACCTAATTGCCTGAAATTGCAGCTACCTGTGAGTATGACATGTAACTTCAAAACAATCTCATTCATCGATGGCTAACAATTGTAACAGAATATTTTTCTTTATAAACACTTATATTTATTAATACTTAACAAACATCTATAAAATACCTAAATCTCATAACCTAAAACCTATAATCTAAAATCTATCTAAGAATACCCTAATACCTAAGAACACTCTAATACCTATCTAAAAACACTTAACTAACACTATTTTAACTTTCTTAAAAGGATATTAATATTTTCAGCGTAGGTCTGTGCAGGATGACTTGGGTTTTGGTAGTCCCATCAGGTAGTATCTTTTAAGCTTAAAGTCCTTTGGGCCTTACTTTTCCAGTTCACAAGGCCCATTTATTTCAAAATTTATTTCAACCACCAAATTGTGGCCAGTTTATAAAGTTCCACCCACCAAACTGAGGCAGACTTTTTCACAGCTGAGATGTGCCTCCACAGGCTCTTTGGCCCAGGCAAGCCTCATGGCTGTAAGCCTCTCCAAATGGCTTCTAAACTTTGCTGTGTCTTTGGTTTTTTTCCGGCGCTCTGGGGCCCAAGACAGACAGATGCCTTCAAGGAACTCTCAGCAGGTTTTATGCCAGGCCTTTGCCTTGGACTATAGCAGTCTAAATTCTATTAATGGCTTACCTTGCTGTGTACTTCTTCAGTGTGACTTCTCCCTCAGTGAGGGCAGGAGGAATTCTGCCTTAGAGAACATGGAATTCTCTGGCTTATATTTTGCATTATCTTGCGATCCTTGGCAGTCTCAAGGGTCCACAAGATTTCTCAAGATATCCAGCAGTCCTATTGCTTCTTAGGGCAGCTGACATCATCTGCAAGGCTTGCCTGGTTTCTTAGCCACGCCCCTTCAACAGGACATATCGTCCAGCCACAACTTGGCTTTGTCCATTTCAGTAGGTAAAGGGATACCAAGGCTTTCCTTATGTGCTGCCAAATGCTAATCTAAACTGCCTACTAGTTTCACTAAAAAGGCCTAACTTCTACCACAAAAAAAAATGTTTCTTACTCCACTTGAGACCCTAGGGACCTTTAATTCTTGTATGCCATTCAGCCATGAACCACATTCACAGGTGACTTAAGCAACTGATTGCCACACAATTGCTTATGTTGTCTTTGTCCCAACATCACAGTTTCTGGGTCTCCTATCTATGAGGAACTGTTTCTTTATACACCCCATGTTTTGCATGTTTTTGCTTTAATTCATTCCTGGACACTGAGATAAAGCAACTGATTGGGTTTTTTTGTTTTGTTTTGTTTCGTTTTTGTTTTTTGTTTTTTGGTTTTTTTCCAATTGAAAGTATTCCAGCCAAGTGTTCAGGGACCAAAATATGGCCCTGAGTGTCCAGAACACAGGTTTTTTTTAAATTATAATGTTTATTTATTTCATTAAGTTACATCTCCATCATACTGCCCTCCTGGTTCCACCCTCCCACCTTCTCCTCCCTCTCCCACCCATCCCACTCCTCTGATGTGGAGTGTCCCTACATATCAGCCCCTCTCAGTTCAACAGTCATATTAAGGCCAAGAGCTTCCTCTTGCACTGGGGGCCCACATGGTAGCACCCCTAGGGCAAATTGTACAACCACTGTGGAAATCAGTCTGGCGATATCTTAAAACTTGGAATAGCCCTACCATAAGACCCAGCCATACCACTTCTGCGTATCCACCCAAATGATTCCTCACCAAACCACAAGGACATATCCTAATCTATTGTCATAGCAACCTTATTTGTTATAGCTAGAAACTGGAAACAGCCCAGATGTCCCTCAACTGACAAATGGATAAAAGAAAAATTGTGGTATATTTACACAATGGAATACTACTCAGCTATCAGAAACAAGGAAATCATGCAATTTGCAGCCAAATGGATGGAACTAGAAAAGCTCATCCTGAGTGAGCTAACCCTGACTCAGAAAGATGCACATGGCATCTATTTACTTATAGTCGGATTTTAGCTATGTAGTACAGGATAATTATACTACAACCAACACACCAAAAAGATCAGGAACTGATTGTATTTTTAAATTAAAGTTATCCTTGTTGGTCTCTGCAAGCTCCTCTTTCAGTTTCTTTCTTTCTTTGATAGTTTCATTCCCTTTCCTGCATTCAGTTTGTGTCCGTGCATTGCTTTTAACTCACACAAGTATGTCTGTGCTGTAGTCTTTATTTGATCACCCTGCCCCCAACTCCTGCACAGGCTGTGAGATCTGTCCATATGGCTGTGCATACCTCTGGTCTGATGTGTCTATGAGCTCTTAAGTTCTCTGTGACCAACTTTGACCCTGACTTGATGGCCCCCAAATCCCTTCAGGTTTTCTGCTTCTCAAAAACACAACAGCATCCAAAGGGATAGTTCCTTGAACAGGGCAGTCCTTGGGGAGGGGGGGGGGGTGGATTTCTCTGGAGTCTGCATGCTGAGTCCTTGGGTAGATGAGTTCTCTCTTCCACCTGGTCTTGCCAGAGGCCATTGATTGTTTCCTATTCGGTTTAAACTGGATGTAAGTTTTAGAGTGATGTTAACTTTGCTAATTATTCAGGATCTCATGAACTCCACCAGCGAAGCTGCCTAGGAACCTAGTGGAAGCATGGCCTCTCCCTCACTCTGCCCCGTGGTCTGATGAACTTCCATACTGGCACTGCCTTTGGTTTGTTAGGGACTGTCTCAGAATAAACTCCCATCAGGAATTTTGTTTGACTCCAGCAGGCATGTGTCTTTACAGTCTGATATGTTTCGATGTGGCCCTTGTGTCTGTTGTGTTGTGAGGACACTACATTTCTACCAGTTCCCAGCCTCAGAAGCCATAGCAAAGCATCAGGCCCTTTTGCTCGGCTTGACTATTGAATTCAATTTGCTCCAAGGGAATTTCCCTGTTTTGGCTTATAATCTGCTGATGAATTATTGAAATTTCAATTACTTTTGGTTCCCGAGATAGCAGGGTAGTGATAGCTCAGACATATAATATGAAAGCTTTCTAGAAGCTTTTAGAGAGGAGGGCTGTGTATCTGTTCTACCATTCAAGAGGTAAAGACAGAAACATCAGAAGTTCAATGTCATCTTGATTGCATAGCAAACTTGATAATAGTCCTTGTACTCTGATGATAAAAGTGTGCCCATGGTCATCAGACAGGTAGCAACTATCCCCACTTCCTCGAATATTTCTCACCTTGATGGTCTCAAAGCAGTAACCATGGATAAGTAAGATTTAGATATTCATTGTGTTGTTAATGTGTCATTTAAAAAATTTATGTGTATGGGTGTTTTGCCTGCATATATATGTCTGTGTATCATGTGTGTATCTGATGCCTGTGTCAGTCAGAACAGGGCCTCTGGTTCCCTGGGACTATAGTTACAATTTGGAGCCTCCATGAGGGTGCTTCAAATTGAACTCTGCCTTTCTGGAAGAGCACCCAGTACTCTAAACCACTAAGCCATTTCTTTAGCCCCCACTATTGTGTCTTAAATATATTCACAGGACACTGTTTTATTTGGTTTTGTTTCTGTTTTTTCACTCTTTGGCTATTTAGATGTTCCTCTCAACTGTACCAGGGATGCTCCTAGCCTTGGATACCTGGAGGAAAGCTGCTGATACCTTCATAGTCACTCTATCCTGACTTCACTTCTTTCCCAAACCCCCTGTCTCTAATAACTCAGAGTTTGCCCAGTACTGTGGTCCTTCAGACACTGTTCGACCCCCAACCCCACCCTACCCCAACCATAGAGCTGCCAGACCCACTCCTGTCATGTTCTCCTACAGAGCCCAGTTCTCCTATCTTTTACCTTCTTACATTCTCTGGAGTAGCTCCAGGTAGAGGTACAGTCTTCCCAAGTTCTGCTGCCTTGGGGCACCTGAGACAGATGTTTCTAGCATTTGTGTATGTGTGTGTTAAGACTCTTGTTCTCAATCCCTGTGTGGGCTCTGAGTTTCCTAAGACTAGAGACCACATCCTTATCTGCAGTGCCTACTTCAGCATCAGGTGCTTTTCTGCTATATCGTTCAGATATATATATATATATATAAAACAAGAATTCCTGAATGACACACCTCCTTTCTGGGTTGGAAGCTTCCACTGCATAGTTTGTATATTCTCCTCCCTGCTTGTAAACAACAGATGATTGGTCAGCAATGACTCCACCTAAGGATACAGTGGCTTCAGTGGACTTGACCAGCTGAGCATCACAGTTGAAAACTTTTGCCATCGGCCGTCTGGCTCTTTTGCTCTTTAACCTGGGAAACCACCATGTCTGTCTAAATGGATTATGGTTTCAGGTCCGAGAACTCCAAACTCGTCTGCAAAGTGTACAGGCCACTGGACCTTCTAGCCCTGGTCGTCTCACTTCTGCCAATCGCCCGATTAACCCCAGCACTGGAGAGCTAAGCACCAGCAGTAGCAGCAATGACATTCCTATCGCCAAGGTGAGCACCCTGGGATGAGTCTGGTGGAGTCAGAACACTCCCTCTTATCTGAAAAGCCCAGCTGTGGCTGAGCCCACCCTTGTGCAGGCATTCCAGTGCACATCCCCTTGCGGCTTCCCCTGGGACTGAGCGTCAACTCTCCTAAGCCAAGCTGCAGGGAGAGAGATAACCCGCTAATAGGTTTAAGTTTCTCTCAGTTGCAACCCGTATACCAGGTCTCATTAATCACCCTGCTGGAAAATGTCACAGCTGGCAAGCCGTTGTGGAGAGTTTTGTCAAGGGCAACCTCACAGTGGATGGGAACTTGCTTTCAAGGAACTATCAGCCCTTAGGGGACCCTGAATAACGAAACAATGATTTCTCCCTCAGAAGAATGACAGCTATTCCAGTAAAATAAATGCATCACAGAACAGAGTGTGGAGGTATGTGCGTGTAATTTCAGCCAGGAGGCAGAGTCGAGAGGACCACTGTGAGTTCCAGGCCATCCAGGAGTACATAGTGAAACACTCTCACAAAAAGAAAAGATACATTATTACCACTTCTTCTCTGTCTCAACCCTCAGCTCTTTTGTACAGTTTCCTAAAAAGAGCCTGTCACATGGTACAGATGGCAGTTGTCTTCCTGCCTGGCAGCACTAATAGTTTCCACAATGAAGCTGTTTTTCAGCCTTCAAGTTTAGTAAGTTAGGTGAAACCGTTGTTTCTTGACCACAAGTGACTTTTGTCCCCTAAGGAACATTTTGAATGGTTCTGGTGAGTGCTACTGGTGTCTTGTGGCTAGAAGCCAGAGATGCTACACAGTATCCTACTGTAGGCTCTCTCTCCCACAGCAGAGTTGTCCAGCCCCAAATGTGCTAAGCTTGAGAAGTCTAATTTTAAGTTTATGGTAGCAGGATTGAACCAGTGAATTGTTTTGAAGTATTTTGATGAATCACTTTAGTTGACAGAATTAAAAAATTATATAAGCATGGTCTCAATTTATGTGTGGCAGTGGTGTGAACTTTCTGATTTTTTTTTTAAGATTGCTGAGAGAGTGAAGCTATCAAAGACAAGATCTGAATCCTCATCATCTGATAGGCCAGTCCTGGGCTCTGAAATCAGTAGCATTGGGGTGAGTGTCGGTGAGGGGTAAGAAAAGAAGAATCCAATACAGCCTCAAAGACCACAGCTCCTAGAGGATAGAAATATTGGTGTTAACCTCCAATTTGTCAGTTAATTGTATAATAAATAATAAGTTTCATTCCACGGAGGCAAAGGAAAATATATAAAGTTTCCAAACAATGAATTGCTACTTCAGCTTTTTAAGGTAGATGTCTTACCCCCCCCCCCATTCCCCTCCCACACATGAAGTCTTCCAAAAATGAAGTAAGATTTGTCTAGTTACTGGTGATGCCAGTGAATGTCTTGAAGTACCTGTTTCATATCATTTATATCATCGTGCCCCACAGAGACCTAGGGAGTTACAAAATTCCAAAAGAACTAGGTTTCTGCACATGCATCTTGAAGGGGAACACACTGTCCAGGGAGTGCAGAATGCTGTCTTTGAAATGTGGCCCAAAGCTATTGGAGAATCGACAGAACCTTCCTGTTGAGTATGAGAATCTGCATAGCTAGGGCCTGCAACCTCCAGGGAGGAAGGCTGATGGCTGGTGAGGTGACAATGGAATTGTTTCAGTTCTTTAGGGAGTATGTTTTATGACTAGGCATAAAGCTGGGAGAGCTAGCTGGCTGTTTGATCCTAGAGCAAGAGGGAGGAGCTTTAAAAAAAAAAACTCACTTTAATTTCCTAATTTAAAGCTTTTCACTCAGTAAAAACCACATGCATTCAGATTGTGTGCCAAACCCAAACTATGTTGAGAAAGACACAACCTCTCTTTTGGGGCACAGTCACCAGAGACTATGGGTATAGAGTGTCAGGAGTTCAAGATAGGAGAAGGGCTTCCAGACGGTATTTAAGTCCAGAATTTTCAGTTCTCTAAGAGAACTGATCTTTCTTTTGGTGTTTCCCACATCCCCTATACAGGAGGTACAGCTCCAAGCTGATTGTGTCTCATACAATACTTTCATAGTCATTTTGTAATGCTAGATTATAGCAGCTGAGACCCATGAGACTCAGAAGGATAACTGTCTCCAGTGCTAAATTCTTAAGGAATCGTGGCTTTAAGTTGTTGTATGTGCAAATTGTGGGTGGGGACCAGTGCTCCTGACCTGACATCTCTGGAGGGAATTATGTTCATTTGCACAGGTTTCCAGCAGTGTGGCAGAACACCTGGCCCACTCACTTCAAGACTGCTCCAATATCCAGGAAATTTTCCAAACACTCTACTCACATGGATCTGCCATCTCCGAAAGCAAGATTAGAGAGTTTGAGGTGGAAACAGAACGATTGAATAGGTAAAGAGCAATCTGACGTATTTCACGGGGGGGGGGGGGGGTGGAGGTGGGAGCTGCTTCCCACCCTCTTTCTAAAGGTTCATTCAAATTGGCTTGTGCATTGTGAGTTGGAGTGCGATTGCCAGGCTGGTGTGATTGAGGTGGAGAAGTGCTTGTGGCAAACGAGGTCCACTTCACAGGGCAGGGACACACATTCACACAGGGCCTGGTGCTTTAAGAAGGCTGCACACATGCATTCTGACTCTGCCCGTATTGTTCTAAATCCACAATCATTTATGAACAAGGGGCCCTGCCTTCTCATTTCACACTGGATGTCGGGAAGTACATAGAGAGTCCTGGGAGCCATGCATAGAGAATGTCAAGTAGGTCATAGATGGCTGCCAAGTGTGCTGGCCTGTGCTGCAGAGACTCACAGTGGGAAGTCCTGGAATGTTGAGTCAGTGTCTGGGGATGCTCTTGTTTGCCAGAAGTAGCAAAGGCAGCGTGCTGGAGCCATTCTTGGCATTGACCCCACATGGTGTTCTAGTTCTCTGCTTTTTCTGAGGGTTGTCTGATTTTCTTTGCTCATGGGCACAAGCCTGAGTCTGTACATCCTATCCTAACTGGAGGAGGATACCATGTGGCAGCTTTATAAATTCTTCCCGGTTCTCTTGATAGAGACAGTTGTGGTATGCACTCCTGCTTCTTGGCAAAGACAAGCTGGAGTGTAATCTTAGTGATGAGGGGGCTGCTCCAAAACTAAGAAGTACCAGAGCCAAACCCGCTAACCACCGTGACTCAGAGTCTGTTCCAGGACAGCGGAATGGCCCTTTGAACAGTTTCCAGGGATGGTGTGGCTGCTTTGATTTAGCAGGCTTCAGTGAGAGCACAGGAAGGGCTTAGAAGGCTCATGAGCTCATCAAGAAGGAATGGGAACACTAATTCATGTCTACCATTGCTTAATTCCACTCCTCTTGTGAGGAGCAAAATGGAATAAATCAAACTAGCATGTTACTCCTCCCTGATATGAAACTGTTTTAGTTTTTGAGAACAAAGGAAATGTATCAATCTATATCATTTTAAAGTTTGGTGTTTTTATTTTTTAATAATACTCACGTGTGTCTTTGTCCATATGGGTATGAGCACATGAGTACCAGGTACCTGTGGAGGCCAGAGACATCAGCTCTCCCTGAAGCTAGAGTTATAAGAGGTTGTAAGCTGCCCAGCATAACTGCTGGGAATCGAACTTGGATCCTCTGTAAGAACAGTATGTGCTTTTACTTCCTATATAATCAGATATATTTATCCCTCTCAGGTCTCTGAGGTGGTTGAAGAATAGATAGCTAGAGTCTCATAGTTAAATTTTGAGTTGTTTAGGAATCAAGAGGGTGTTCTGGATCTAAGAAGATATTTTTAAAATTATGAGGCAAGTTAGTATGAAAGCTGAGTTAGATATAGAACTTTAAAACTCATGGAGATGGTTAGATAGTAGAATGTTAAAGTCAGGTGCCAAATACATATGGACTGGACATTGGGAATGTATGCTAAGCCATATAACTCTTATAATTGTGGCCTATTTATTTCTGTTGTTTTGTATTGTATTTATAGTTATAAGAAAAAGAACCATTTTTTGGACTGAAAGGGAGAGCTGTTGGGGGGAATAAAGAAATACCTTAAACTAAAAAAAAAAAAAAAAAAAAAAGAAGAAGGGAAGAGGATGGGGGGTTGAGGGGGAGAAGGGTGGAAGGGTGGGACTGGAGGGGGGAGTAGGGAGGGGATTGTGATTGAGATGGAACTTGAAGAAATAAAAAATAAATTATTAAAAAAAAAGAACATATGTGCTTTTAATTGCTGAGGCATCACTCCAGGCCTATCTGAGTAATTTTGAATCATGAAATTAAATGGTTTCCTTATTAAATCCAAAGTCCTTTATCATGCCAATCCTGATGATTACCTCAAAGCAACAAAGCAGAAGCACCTTTCTCCACTGGCCCGGGAAGGTTTAGACCTGAATCAGATATGCCCTTTGTGATTGAATGAAGCCATATACATTCAGGGCATCCTCATTTTAGCTGAAGATCTCTTCTCAGGGATTTCAAGTGTCTGCTTTGTTGCAGAATTTGGGGGAGGCATCTTTCTTCTCAGTTATATGCACCCAGGAAAGAACAAAGGCAGGGTACTACTTAGTCCTTGAAGCTCAGGTTATGTGCTTGCCAGCACACAATAATGGATACAGAAAATGTTTTTATGTTCAATTTGTGAGGATAAGGATAGTCTCACTCTGCAAATGAGAAAACAAAGGCTTCAAAGTTGAAAGCTAAGAGATGAAGTCCAGAGCAGTTATTTAACAGAGGCAGAATTCCAGACCCTGCCTTTGCCGGCACCTTGTTGGCCTGTGATCATAGCTGTGACCAGAACCTGGGGCTTCTTAGAAATACTATGTCCTAATGACTGTTATTTGTCTTAACACTAAAGGACTATTACTTTTAAAAAAGTGCTATCCTTTGACTCATATTTCCTTTGGGTAGGGGAATGCACCTACACAAAACTGTACTTACTTATGTTGCACATCTGTGTTAGGCAACTACTGTGTGCTAGAGTGTGTGCCATGAGGAACAAGGCAAAACAGAGAAGGCTTCCCGATCTGATGAAGCTTACATTCTGTTAGGAAATGTAGATGGAACACACTAGAGGAAACTTCAAGAAAAAGTAATCAGGACCTTGAAAGAATCAAGAGGTATTTATTTATTATTGTTGTCACTTTGAGTGCTAGAGGTTAAAGCCAGGACCTCGTGCAGGCCATCTACCCATTCTACCACTAAGCTGTATCCCTTGCCTGAGGGTTGTTTCTTGATAAGTGGTCCAGAGAGATGTCTCTAAAGAGGAGAGGTTTATCATGAGCTTTTAAGGAAAAAGGAGCAATCATGACAAGGTTGGAAGAGTCCTAACCTCCAGGCTGGACACAAGTCATGCAAAGTCCAGTAGGACTGAGGTAGGGTCAGGCCCTGGAGGATGTACAGGAAGCAGGGGCCACCAGGAGGATGTACAGGAAGCAGGGGACTACCAGGAAGCTGCTGGCATGGATGTAGATTTACATTCCACAGCAGATTTTACTCTTTAGCCTAAATATAGTTATAAGGCAGTTTAAATGGGAAGAACACAACCTGTTCTGCCTTCTGGAGCTTAGAGGTAAAGGATAGAAAGAGTGGGAGCAGAGAGTTGGCTGTGACAGGCTAGGAGCCACAGCACATAATGGATTTAGAATATGGGAAGCCTCAGGGACATTAGGTCTGGCTCTAAGAGGGAGACTCAGAGATGCTCCAGTGCGTAGCTTGTGATGTTAGGTGAATGGCAGTGGTGACTACTAATATGGGAAAGGTGAAGGACAACAGGTTGAGAAACTTGAGCCGCCCTTCAGTGTTAAGGGCACAGGCAGTGTATGGACCCCCAAATGGAAATGCCAAGAGGCAGCTGATGTGTGGGACTGACACTCAGAGGAGGAGTGTGCTAAAAGATGGGAAGGCTCGGAAGCAGAATGCCTCTTCGAGACACAGATTGTGTAGAAGCTCCCGTAGCCAGAGAGTTGATAGAAGAGGGGACCCCAGACCTGAGTCCCGAGGAAACACTAACCCTCAAAGCCTTTCAGCCACAAGGAGGTCAGTAAGTGGGATAAATGGCTTCTAATCAGCAGGAATTGCTACACTGAAATTATAAATGAGAGAATGGGGACTACTGAAAGAAGCCAAAATGAACAAAAACAGAAGAGTATATGTTTCTAACACCTTACTCACTGTGTCCCATAGGAGGCTTCATTACTCTTCTAGCAGATACGTCCCATGTTCGCAACTCGATTTTGCCCTAAGATTTATGCTCAAGGCCAGTGGCTTTAACAACCCATCACCATCAGAAGTCAGTTGCATTTTCTGGGATAAACTTTTTTGCTGCTATGAAGACTGTGAAAGAGTGTGTTCTGTAGAAAATGAATGATCACAGCCAGTGTCCTAGGACAGAAGACGGAAAAATTGAGGGATTTTTGTTTATTCATTTTCTAACTTTTCCTCAGTCATTGCTTTGCATATACTGTTCTGAATCTGATATAAAACCTCAAAATTCTTGCTGCTGATTGTACCAGTCCTGGTGTTGCTGGACATCAGCCTTAAAGGCACTTTGGGCATGATTACAGGTCCCTTGTCCATTTCTTAGTTAGAGACAACCTGGTGGCGTTTTCCTGATCGCTCACCAATTCACCTTTTGCTAGTGGTGAGTGGCTAAGAAAGAGCAAGGATCTGGACTGAGCAGCCTGGTTAAGTTCCAGGTCAAGGAACTTGACCTTTCAGTATCTACATGCATCTCCTCCTCTGGGTATCAGGGATGATCACACTTGATTGGGCAGGCTGCTGGGAATGTGACCCAGTAAAGGCCCAGCAAGCAGAAGCCATTATGAGCATGGTTTGTGGGTTATTGCCCCACAATTACATGGGTTTATGGCAGCATAGTCAGAGTTTCTCTGCAGAGTTATAGGGTGCCATAGCTGTTGCTTTCCTTAGTATAGACCCATGGCCTCACCCAGTATAGGCACATGGTATAGGTGAAGCATAACTGTGTACCAGAGTCTACTTTCTGTGGTTGTTGTCTTTGTGTGTGTGTGTGTGTGTGTGTCTTTCTACATAGCTGTGGCTCAAACATAAAGAGATCCTCATACCTCCTGAGTGCTGGGATTAAAGATGTGCACCGCCACAGTGAACCCTTAGTTTTTGGTTTCGATTCATACTGAATCTAATGATTATTTAATTTTGAGTTCTTTTGTGTCATTTACACTTGCTAAAAAGCCCAACAGTGCCATATCATCTTTGTACGTATGTGTGTGCATGTGCTGTGTATACAAGTTCATGCTCATCTGTGTATGTGTGGAAGAAAAAAAAACGCCAAGTGCTTTCTCAGTCACTCTCCAACTTCTTTTCATGAGGCAGGGTCTCTTCCCTGAATCTGGAGCTTGCCAATTTGGCTAGGCTGTCTGGTGAGCAAACCCCAGTGATCCCCTGTTTCTTCACCTCGCTAGTGCTGGGATTGTAGACAGAGCCACTTTGCCTGGCTTGTAAGTGGGTGCAGGGCATTAAACTGAGCTCCTCATGCTTTTGCCACAAGCATTTCCCTTTACTGAGCTGTGTCTCCAGCTTCCCATATCACCTGTGCATTATATATGTGCATCCGTGTGTGTATGTTGGTCTGTGTCGTATATACGTTTTCATGTATGTTCTCACCTGGGCATATATGTCAAAGCCAGAAGCTTCACCATACCAAACCCTGAGCTCACCAACCAGCTAGGCTTGCTGGCCAGCAATCAAAGAGGAAGCTGCTTGAGTCTGCCCTCCATCCCCACATCACCAGACTCACAGAGCCACGCCACCATGCCTGTGCACAGATCTACACATGGGTCCTCAGGCTTGCATGGCAAGCACTTTATGTGCTGACAGTCCCCGGGCCGTGTTATCGTAACATGACCATCTGGCCTATAAGTGACACAGGTAAAATACCGGCTCACAGTCCGAGTGTGCGAAATCAGTGTTTCTCTCTTTGCAGTCGTATCGAACACCTCAAATCCCAAAATGATCTCCTCACCATTACCCTGGAGGAATGTAAAAGCAACGCTGAGAGGATGAGCATGCTGGTGGGAAAGTACGAATCGAATGCCACAGCCCTGAGGCTGGCCCTGCAATACAGGTAGGAAAGACAGGAGGCGAAGACATCCTCGGCATTCTCTTAATTATTCTTAACATTTGTTTATCTATTTACTTATTCATTCATTGCATGCATGTGTGGAGTACATACATGCCACAGTACATGTACAGGGGTCAGAAGACAACACGAGAATCCATCCTCTGTTTCCCCCATGTGGGTTCCAGATTTCCAACCCAGGTAGTCAGGCTTGGCTGAAAGTATCTTCACCCACTGGACATCTCACGGGGACCATTCTCAGTGTTCTTACAACTACTTTGTTACATACACATCTGTAGCAATCTTTTTGTTTGGTTGAGTTTTTGTTTGTTTTTTGAGACAGGATTTCTCTGCGTAATTGCCCTGGCTGACCTGGACTTGCTTTGTAGACCAGGTTGGCCTCAAACTCACAGAGATCTGCCTGCCTCTGCCTCCTAAGTGCTAGGATTAAAGGTGTGTTCCACCACATCCAGCCTATTTTTATCATTTTAACTTATCTTTTTAAATTTAAAAACATTTTCATAAAATATATTTTGATCATGCCCCCCTCATCTTCTCTCAGATCCTCCCAGTTCCCTAACCACTCAACTTTTTGTTCTTTGTCTCTTTAAAAAACAAAACAAAACAAAAAAGCAAAAACCCACAAAATGAAAACCAAAATAGATAAGCAAAAAAAAAACAATGAGATAGAACAATACATATCATAAACAAAAAGTCCACATACCAAAAAAAAAAAAAAACATTGAGTTTATTTTGTGTTTACCAACTACTCCTGGGCATGGAGCCTGCCCTGGAGTGTGGTTTATATTCCCAGTGACACTCTACTGATGAAAAATAATTTTCCCATTATCAACAGGTATCAATTGCAGATAGCCTCTTGCTTAGGTGTCCACTTCCACTGTCAGGTGCTGGGAGCCTGTCTGGCTTGAAGCTGTGCAGGCCTTACACACGCCTGACAGTTTTTAAATGCTACATAATACTCTAAGTTTATTTTGGATGATTAAGTCACCTGTATATTTTATGTCTTTTTTTTAAAAAGTTACATTTATTTATGTATTTGGGTGATAGATTTTGCACCATGGCCCAGATGTAGAGATCAGAAGACAATTTGCAGAAGCTGATTCCACTGTGTGGGTCCCCAGATCAAAATTTGTCAGGCCTGGTGGCAAGAGCCTACACCCACTGAGCTGTTTTTCCCTAGCCCAATTCATCATTTTTTTAAAGCTGTGAAATTGTTCGTTGATGTCTTCTGAGGTTTGTTAGTGGTACCTTATGAACCTATTGCCAGAGCCTCAGAGTAGATGATTGTGTCTCACTTAGCATATTATACAATCTTCAGTATCATCTTAAGAAACTCTTGTTGCTTCAAAAATAAAATCTACCAACATAATGAGACCAAAGCAGGCTTCCAGTTATACTGGTTTTCAGGTTCCCAGGCAAACAAAGAGCTCTCCTGCAACAGCCTTTAATATGGTCGCTGTCCACTGTTGGTCTCAGGGGGGGTTGCACATGGGCACATCCTGAAGGATGAACAAGACTGCCACCTCCTGCCTCACTGCCTTTGCAAGGAGCTGCCAGCACAGCAAGCTAGCGATCTGACCCTTTTCTTAACTCTTGGGAAAGGGTGATGAACAGGAAAACAATCAAAAACAGATAGCTTCTCCGCTAAATGTCGATTAAAGCAA
The DNA here is from genome assembly GCA_907164525.1 of Lophiomys imhausi. Classification (NCBI taxonomy): domain Eukaryota; kingdom Metazoa; phylum Chordata; class Mammalia; order Rodentia; family Muridae; genus Lophiomys; species Lophiomys imhausi. The sequence goes on along the minus strand of CAJQZJ010032362.1, from coordinate 8,117,843 downwards.
CTTTTCCCTTGCTCAACTTGGAGAAACTCATCAGGTATTTGCTTACAAAGGAAATCTTGCTGCTTCTGGCCCCTTGTCCTACACACATGGGTGTTGGGCGGTGTTCTGCCTCTTGTCTGGACATGGGTCTGTGTGTGTCTCAGACCTCTGGGAGGGGACTGTGTGTGTGTGTGTTTGTGACAGTATCTCACTATACAGTCCAAGCTGGCCTCAGACTTGTGATCCTCCTGCCTTAGTCCCCTACCTGTGGGAGACAGATGTGTACCCTGTTGTGTCTATGAAGAGGCTGTTGTTAGGCCCACCTTGTATGCTCAGTGGATAATGGGCATGGAGAAGAATGACTTTTTCCCTTCTCTTGGACATCCAAGCTCAGACTCTTATGTGAAACCCAACAGCATTTCATGAGACTTTTATAGGAATCCATATTCACACTTCCCCTTCTGTAGCTGTGCTCAGCACCATGGTTACTTGTAGCCATGTGATGACTGCACATGAGAAATATGGCCACTGCAAAGGAGGACATGATCTCCACTTGACTTAACTTGAAATAGCCACATATGGTTATTGTCTACTGTATAGTACACAGATAGGTCAAAACGAATATCTCCTTAAGGAGAGCTTTAAATAGCTATCAAGTTTTGCATGCCAGGTATGAGGGTCAGATATCTTTGAGAGACATGGTTAGGTGTGGCAAACCTTTAGTTCCCCGGGGACTTCTGAAGGTCAGGTGCCAAGTAGGTCCATGATTTCTGAAAGTTTGACTGGAGTGCTAGGGCCTCCTTCCAAGCAGACTCTGTCTTTCCAGAGGCCCCAGTTCCTCTCTGGCTGTAGGCTGGAAGGAAGTCTTAGTCCCTCTCCACATAGGGCTGTTCAGGATATGGACCCTGGTATCCTCAGAGAAGATGACCTGAGAGAGAGAAATAGGAGAATGATCAAGGTAGAAGTCATGGTGCTTTAAGAGCCTAACGTTGGGTATGGTGTCCCACCATTTCCATTAGTTGCAGAGACAAACCCTGATAGAGTTAAGGGAACAGTCAAAGAAGCTGCATACTGGGATGCAGGCTCAGTAGGGGCTACTGTGGACTGAGTACAATAAGTGTTCCACATGACGCTTTTGACCGGCCATCAAAAGGACAACCAGTCTGCCCCTCCCTCTGTTACTGCTTCTTGTATATTTTTCTAGAATTTAGTTTGTCCTTCCTGTTATGTTGTTTTTTCTACAAAGGGGCCAACATAATAACAAACCAATAGTTTGTCCAAGGAGCACTTCTGCATGGAATATTCTTCACTTTGTGGGTGGGGAGGCTGAGGCAGGCACTGAGCTACAGTTGCACTGGTGGCAGAAGATGGTCACCGGTCCCTGCCAGAGCTGATACCATACTGTGCTTCTGTTGCAGTGAGCAGTGCATAGAAGCCTATGAACTCCTGCTGGCACTGGCTGAGAGCGAGCAGAGCCTCATCCTGGGGCAATTCCGGGCAGCTGGCGTGGGCTCCTCCCCTGGTGAGTGTCCCCTGAGTTCCCCCTGTGCTATTTCCCATCTTGTCTCCACTGCTGCTGGCCTTGAGTCACCTCCCAGAAACAAGAAATCTGCTTGTCAACCGTGTTTTCCATTTTCACTCATGACTGAATGGATAAATTGTTTACATTGAATAAAACAAGAACTGGAGTGGAAACAGGATCACAGACAAGTTAAAACAAACAAGCCCTCTTAGGAAATGAATTCTCTGGGGCTGACAGTAGGAACAGAAGGAATGGGGCTCACAATGCTTTTAAAGGGACAGAGACATTGTGATGGTGCCTATGGAAGGTCTCTTTGCTGTCCCTGTGGTCATTGCCCTAACTGATCTTGTGGCTGTCACAACTATACTTGTTCCCTACTTTCTGTCCTGTGAATAGCTTTAAAGCCTAGATTTCCCCCCCCACACACCCCTCCATATGTTTCATGAGGAGAGGTAGTTTCACACCTGGTCTTGAAAGTTTTTCTTAATCTGTGGTACTAAAGGTTTGTCTGATGTCCTTTCCAAAATGTGTCTGCCATCTTGTCCTTTATTCAACCCCAGTGGTCAGGTACCCTACTGCCCTGATTTGGACCTCAAATTCTTCACCAGTGATTCTCAACCTTCCTAATGCTACAACCCTTTAATGTAGTTCCTCATGCTGTGTGACCTCCAAGCATAGAAACATTCTCACTGTTACTTTATAACTGTAATTTTGCTACTGTTAGGATTAATAACATAAATATGCAATGTGCAAGATATCTGATATGTAATCTACCCAAAGCCGTCCTGACCTACAGTTTGAGAATGGCTGTTCCACACTGCTCCCCCACTTCTGCCTCTCAATTCTGTGTAAGCAGAAAGAACATGTAGGCTTCTTCACCACATCAGTAAAACTCAGCCAGTGACAGTGCTTCAGGGCCTGTGCTGTTATAAAGGGACCACACTACAGTGCTGGAGAGCAAGGAAAACATGGGAATGAGTTTGTCATAGCCTTAGCATTCCCTGGACACAAGCTCGCCTATGCTTTGTAGAGACAGCCTTTTGGGAAAAATAACAGCAAGTCCATAAAATGAAAATGCCCATGTGTTTCCCAAAGCTTCCACAGTGGGCAGTATGGGCAGGCCAGATGTTCCCATATATGGCCACTAAGTTATCAAGAAGTTTCTGGAGCTCTAAGCTGGGGGTGGAGCTAATAGATAGATAGCTCTTTAATGGCTGTGTGCTTCCAGTTGGTGTTATCTCTCCAAAACACACTACCAAAGAGGCCACCCCAGGTACTTTTTGAATAACCTCACCCCCCCCATCCCTGCCACTTCCTTGTTGCTACTTTTGTAAGGACACTTGGGTTTTCCTTCTTCTGTTTTGATATTCTGAGGAACCAGAATCAAACCTGAAGACAGAGGAACAAACTGAGAGTTACTTTCCTTTCCTTTACCCAGGTTCTCTAACAAGGGAGTGGTTATCCTTGGTATAGGTGGCCACGCTTCATTCCTCAACTCTGTCCTCTTGTCCCTTCCCCACCCCAGGCTCACTTTGGCTGATAATATTCCCAGCCCAGCCCAGCTCAGAAGCAGAAACTCTGCCAACACTTCCATTAGAAGCCTCATTTTTCAGGGTCTTTTAACTGAACCATAAAACTTTACTCCTTATATGAAACAGATTCTAAAACGATTTTGGCCTGCTGTCAGGTTTATATATGTGTGTGTGTGTGTGTGTGTGTGTGTGTGTGTGTGTGTGTGTGTGT